>JASVER010000176.1:1172195-1276760 GCA_030449065.1 Oceanodroma leucorhoa
GATTGGATATTAGGAAAAATTTTTTCACTGAAAGGGTAGTCAGGCATTGGAACAGGCTGCCCAGGGAAGTGGTGGAGTCACCATCCCTGGAGGTGTTCAAAAAACGTGTGGATGAGGTGCTTCGGGATTTGGTTTAGTGGGCATGGGTACTGGGTTGATGGTTGGACTCGATGATCTTAAAGGTCTTTTCCAACCTTAATGATTCTATGATTCTATGATTCTATGATTTAAAGACAAAAACTGAAATCAGATGCATCTGTTCCCTTCCTCATGATTCCTGTTTTCCAGAATTGTAAGCTAGCAGGATAAAAGCAAGCGGTAGTTTTCCTCATTACTACTTGTACAGTTTGTTTTAGTGACAAGGAGGCAGTGCCAGCAGTGCACTGTGGTATCGTATTTGCCTTGGCACAATCTTTGTAAAATATACAAATGCTAGAAAAATACCCCAGATACTTCAGCAGCTTTTCTGACCCTACAGCTCAGTCCAGGAACAATACCCAGTGCCTCAAAGGCTTCCTACCCATAAATGTTACCCTTAATAACTACTAACTTCTCTGGCTTTTATGTTGCTACAGAATCAAATTATTTTGAGAAGTGAGAGCCTGAGTTCGAGAGGAACTGAGACTGAACTAGTTGTTCTTGTTTGGTCAGCAAAACACGAGAACTGGAGCTCTCTTACTTTACACCAAAAAAATCCCACAGCTTGGTTTAGGGCAATATTGTATATCAGGGCAATTTATAAATAAGAGAAAGATTTATTATTTAATTTTAAAAAGACACATATTAACACATACACATATATTTTTAGAAATGGAACAAAACATTTCTTCCTGTTTCTCTCTTCTACAGATATATTATGTTTTTTATTGTTTTGTCTAATACTCCAAGGAGTTAGGAAGAAACTAGAGTACAAACCTGTTTCATTTGGGAGGCCATAAATAGAACTGCTGACACCAAGTACTCTGTTAAAACCCACCCTGCGTGACTATGAAATGAATTACCAGAAAACGAACAAGAAAATCTGCTTCAACAACCAGCTGAAGTTAAGTAATAATAATGTACCTACTCATCACACCATTTTCAAACCGATCAAGAACACACACAGTTAATGACACCGTGAATCTTTTTCTGCTCCAACAATAAACATACTGGTATTTATAAGTAAAGGAAAGTTTATTGAATTGCAGCTATCTTAACTCCACAGTTGCCTTCAATTTATTTTTGCTCTTATTATTTGAATTTTGCTACATACCTGCTAATTTGCAGAGATAATTAATGTTTTTATCAATCAGAATTAAACCTTTGGTCAGGTACCAGTCCATTTAAATAATTCTTAAACAAGAAGCTAGGCTCAGGATATGGGTTAGCATCAACACAGGAAGTAAGAACAATCAGATATTTACTATGACTGATCTGTGCTTAAAACTGTGGCTCACTTTTCTGCTAAGAGATCTATTAAGATCTCACAGAACAGAACACTGTGATGATTATCTGGCCTGAGAAATTGACACACCTGAATGCTCCTCCAAAGAGTTCTTAGTGAATAGATCAGCTCCTCAAGAAAGAAACAACCAAAAAAAGCCAAAACATTCTGTTGAGCATTTGGTGGTGCTCTTCTGTCTTCCACTGTGACCGCTGGATACTAAAGCAATACTTGGTTTTGTGGTTGCAGGTTTACTTGACCACCTTGTAAATTAAAGGGGAGGGCAGTTAAAGTGTTGCTGAGAGTCCTGAAAGCAATGCTGGACAGTGGTATCAAAAAGATGGGGATAACAAAGAACATAATTTAAACTGCAGAATCTTTAAAAGTGAACTAACTTGTGAAAAGATAAAATGCAGCTGGACAAAACTCTAGATGAGTTCACACAGATAATGCAAATAATCTCACATAATAAAATTGACCATATACTTTGAAGGAAATGTGGAAATCAACAGTGTTAAAATTTCTGCAATATTTCCATATTTGGATATTTCTTCTATTATTGCCATTTGCTTGAAAAAATTGTTTTATATTGTTGCCAGTAATGATCCTTGTCACAGAAGATGCCACAGTGGCAGTAACAATTATGTATTCTAGTGGGAACATTCTTACTGCACTGCTGGCTACTTTACACAGAAAGGATCTACTTAAATGTGAATGAATAAACAGAAAAGACTAATCACACAGCAGGACTTGTGCTTTGCACCACCTTATGTAGTTAAAATCAGCTATTTCCTTATGCTAATCATTTAATTCCATCTGTTGAAATCCTGCCAGCCACATGTCTAAGGTAATGATAGAATTTGTACTTCAGACTGTCATTCACATGTCTACCATGCCTATGAACTTCCTCCCATGGATAATGTTATGGTTGTATAAAATAATCTGTAATACACATGAAAATGGTAGGTGAAACATGCCAATGGAGAAGCTATATCTGCTTAAAGGAAGGGAGACTATTTCTTAAAAAAAAAAAAAAAGTTTCATTTCTTATCCAGAAAACAAAATTTGCATGATAGATTTTCAATTAAAAAGTTAATATGTAGTGAACTAGGAAAGAAAGGCTATTCTATTTGTGTATGAATTCAATTGCTAGAACAGCCAGATTTACAGTTTCTTGAGTAGTCTTGTCTGTCCTTACATATATCTGAAATATTTACTCAGTGCAGATGAAGCACTATTAAAAATATAATGTGGCTACACAAAGACTGTATTCTTGTGAATATACATGATTTGCATAATGATAGACTAGACTTTTTCTATACTTTAACCACTTGTCTTTGTAACCTATACAACTGTCATTTAGCATATTTTGTGTAACTTCTCTGAGCATTCAGTTCAACAGGGAAAAAGAGATACACACAGATATACACTACATGCAAGTGTATGACTTGAATATCCAGTCGTCCATATTATCTGCACATATTTCTGCACATATAGTTACATATTAGGCACAGTAAGTGGCACTTGGAGAAAGTTTATTTCGACACAGAGGCACACTGCTCAGACTACACCCAAGCAACTGCTGCAGACTTCTCTCTTGTAGTCACACCTTCCTCACTTCTGAAGAAACTCTTGCATGGCCTGTGCCAGGTCTGCAGACTGCAGATGGTTAGAACCAGGCATCTCCTCTCCCCAGCTAGTAAAACTGTTCTGGCAACTCCAAGCACTCCCAATGCAGCGTATGCTGCTGCTGCAGGTGTTGCTTTGGCAGCAATGTAAGTTTAGCTCTTAAAAATGTTCATGTTCAGTTATCATTTTGTCAGATTGCCAACCCTCTTCCTGAGGAGAAAGACAAAATGGCTGAGGCTGAACTTTAAATGTTTTGCTAGCATAGATGCAATGAACATGGGGGAAAAAAAATCACATTTCCATCCAACACAACTAGGGGCACAAAAAACTGTGTAGACGTGATTTATACATGAAGAAGATTCCTGGTACTGCTGTGGCTTGTGTCATTCAAGAAGGCAGTTTAATTATGGTGAAGAGAGAGTGCCTTTTGCAAGTAGGTATCTCTCTAAAAGAGTGATCCTGCTACATTCTAAACCAGGCAATATATTGTACCTCCCATAGTCTTACTGATTACTGTGCTTTCACTTTCAGATTACGGTGTGTCCCAACAAGTGTAAGGTTCAGAGTGTGGCCTATGCTTAATAACTTCTAAGAGCTGCCTCTAGAAAATTCAGTGAATAAAGAATCTAAGTTAATGAAACGTATAAGTAGTAAAGGGTAAGGTAATAGATGAGAAAACTGGGAAGGTGATGAGTGCAGAATGGATTTAATCATGGAGATGCTTAATGCTTTCTGAGAAGTACCCAGTATTCAGTAATGCTTATCTTGGCTGAAATTCACTATTTGATACCTTTTACAATAGTATGATCAATCAGTGCTTGTAAGCCTTCAAAAAGTATATTGAAGAGGCTCTGTCCTCCTGATCGGTGCTTCCCCCCCTCCTTCCCCCCCCTTCGTTATTCAGTACATTGCTTGGAAGGTACAAAGTCAAACTAATGGGAACATCTGAGAGAATCACATAGATCCACTTTGCTTGGGGGAAAATGTCAATCTGAACTGGAAACAAAGATGGATCAAAATTACAACAGAAATTTACAAACTTTTAAATTAGCTGGGTATTGTTTAAAAACTAAATATTGAATGCATGTTATATGCCTAAATGGTAAATGGTAAATATTTAACATTTAACATCCTCTCACATACCACATACATGTTATGCTATTTGAAAGTTTTTTTACATGTCACTAGTGACATTCAAGAACCAGACATCTGCACTGCCTCCAGTTTATGCCATTATTTTTTAACGTAACATTTTCAATGACTACATTTTTAAAAGTAAAATTCAGGAGCCCTGAATTGAAAAGACTAGGTATATTTTCTGAACATCAAGCCCTGTTATGTCTCAAGTTTTGTGCCCGCATATTCACATAGCAATGTACAAAAGTCATTAGTCACTATTTGCTTCAGGAACTACATTTATTTTTTCCAGGTAAAGGCATGCTGTTTTTTTATTTACAGTGATAAGGCTGTATAACAATTTAAAACATGTATCTTAAACTCAGTGTATGCAGTATTTAGTACTGGAAATTCGGATTATTTTTTTTTTAATTTTTCCAGATAAACTCTTATTTCGCAAAAAACAGTGTATGTATGTGAATATATGTGTGTATATAAAGATACATATATGTATATAATATTGCTGATGCCAGTTTTCATAATGGAATAGGATTTTACTGTATGAATCATAAGAAAGGAGATGTCTGAAATTATATACCAAAAGATAATGCAGGATTCTTCCACTCACTGCCAGCTACTGTTGCTCTCCTATTTGAAGGATAGACGTGGCTTGGAGAGGATTTTCTTTATTGTTTTGAAGCAGTTGGCTCTGAGTGTAAAGAAAACACCACGCTGAGCTACCAGGAACAATATTCATTCTCATTTGAAAGCAAGTCATGCATTCAGCGTTGCTCTCCATTTCTGAATAATCTCAGCAATATGCACCACACATGCCTCTGAAAGAACTCATCCTGGTAGCACCCCTTAACACTTATCTTATTAGTGGTCTGGGCTTTTACTTCAGTTTCTAATTTTGTACACCTGCCACAATGAGGCAACCAAGAAGTCTGCCTATATGTCATTAACATTGACTTTTTTCTTTTTTTTTTTAGGCAAACACACTCAGCTTTTCCCTCAAAACACAGTGAAAAATAGTATGATCACTGCAAATTCTGTTATTGCTTCTCAAAAATCTGCTTCTCAGATATGAAACAAAAACAAATGAACTGTCAGCATAATACTCAAACAACGGATTTAACTGGCTATTGCCATCTTCAACACAACTTCCATTACTGAGAACACAACCTGGAAAGGTATTTAGATCCTATCCCCAAAGGTGGCTATTGTTGTATGTCAGTCAGTCACATACTCAGCTTATTGCCTCAAAGGCCCTCAAAATTAGGAAGCATCGATTTTCACTTTTAGGCCTTTTGTTTCTGTATTGTACATCAACCAAAGAGGAAAAGGAGAAGACTTAGCAGCAGCAAATGGTAATTCAGCTACTTACGCTTGGTATATTGTACTTTATTCACACAGCTCTAACTAAACAACAAATTCAGTGAGGGGAATATAAATCAGGGGCCATTAAAACATTACGCATACTATTCCCTTCATCTCAATTTGATTGTGTAACAATTACAGCAGTGATAATCAACTAAGGTGGTATGATGCTATTATTTGATATCTCCTACTGATTGGCAGTTCACTGTAGGTGTGGCTATGTTTGTGCCTGAACTACTAGACAAAGTTCACGTCATTGATTTTACTACCCCATCCAGAAAAAACACCTACACAGATATTTCATGATGATCCATCTGTGTCTTATCTTGTGGGAAGTCAAACCTTTCCAGGTTCTACGAGGTCTGTAATGTTATGCATACTAGCTGTTCGAGGCAGCCTGGAGAAGAATCAGAAGGTGGACAAGGAGACAGCAAGACTAAATAACTGCTTCTGGAAGACTTGCCTTGGAGTAACCTCATTCCGAACACATCTGTTTCAAATTTCATGAAATAAGCACCAGTCAGAGAGAAAAAAACTCAAATACTGGCAAAATAAGCAGTTGCTGCAAAACTTCAGAATAACACCATGGGTTCTTGTATGGGGACTTGTAGGGAGTGTTCCCTCTGAGTGCAAAGATGACACCACCTGATGAAATACCCCTTTCCACTAAGAAGCACACCGCCATCATCACCTGCAATGCCTTCAGTTGCTGTTTGCTAACCAAGAGGACATGGGTAGATGAACTGTGCGGCTCTTTTATAAAAGAATGATTTATATGCTGGCATGTAAGGAATATTGTTACTATGTGTTACAAAGATTGTCAGTTTTTAAAAAGTGTGTACCAAAGCTTCCCAACTGTGTTAGTGTAAATGAAGGAATCATCAATGAAAATAGATACTTCTCTGTTGTGTACTTATCAGTGGTCAGCCACCCACAGTAAATTAAAAAAACGCTAATTTGTCAGGAAAAAAAATGGCTGTTGTAGTACTTATAACATAGACATTAATGATATCAGTGACCTTGGGCTATTTAATAACTGGAAAAATATTATGTTTACCTTCAAGAAAAGTGGGAAGGAAGACTGGGGCACTATACGCCAATCAGCCTCATCTCAGTCCGTGGAAAGGTCATGGGCATGGCCTCTTGGAACCCGTCTCCAAACATGTAAAGGACAGGAAGTTCATCAGGAGCATTTAACATGTATTTACCAAGAGCAAATATTGCTTGACCAACTTGTTTGTTTTCTGTGATGAAAAGTGTAGCTATACCAATGAGGGAACAGTGAGGGGATTTAATATATTTTGACTTTAGCAAGACTGTTGACACTATCTCCCACAGCATTCTCATCTGGAAGATGACAAAATCTGAGCTAGATGACCAAAATACTAGGTGAGCTAAAAATTACCTGGACTGCCAGGCTCACAGGGCAGTAACCAGTGGCTTGACATCTAGCTGACGGCTGGTAATGAGTGGAACACCTCAGGTATTGATACTGTTCAACATCCTTCTCAGCAATCTTGGTTACAATGCCAAGTGCATACTCCACAAATCTCCATACAGAACAAAGCTGGATGGGGGGAGAAGTGGCACTCTTAATAGCGTAATTTTAATTCAGAGTTGATAGACTTGAGGGCTGGGCCCACAGAAGTCTCATGAAACTCAGTAAGGAGGACTGCAAAGCTCTGTGGTTGAGGTAGAGTGATCCCATGCTACAGTATGGGCAGGGAGCTGATGAGTAAGCAGTCCTGCTGGAAAGTATAACCGGACGGTTATAGTGGATGCCAAGTTGTATTTGAGACATTCTTGGCAATGGTGTGAATGCATCTGGAATACTATGTCCAGTTTCACCCCTTGCCCCCACCTTCAGTTAAGCAACAGAAGGGAGTCCAGTTCAAAATAACTGGGCATATAGGTGACATGATCTACATGAAGAAGCTAAGGGAGCCGTCTTGTTTAATCTTGTGAAGGCCAGTGAGTGCTTGAATAACAACATGCAACTACCTGTAGTGTTACAAAGTTGATGGAGATTAATTCTATTTGAGTAATGATAGAAAATACAAGAAGGGCCAAAAGTCACAGATTGTGAGTAGGAAGGTTCGAGCTGGACATTTGGAAAAAAAAATCAGTGAGACTGTAGAGTTCCCTTCTTTGCAGGCTTTCAAGATTTGGCTAGACAAAGCCACGACCTGATCCAGCACTGACAATAGACCTACTTTACGCCAAAGGTTGGCATAGATGACCTAGATAGATGGCAGCTCAGGGCTTAGACGGGTGTACTCTTCGCTGGGTAAAAAACTGGCTGGACGGCCGAGCCCAGAGAGTTGTGGTGAACGGAGTTAAATCCAGTTGGTGGATGGTCACAGGTGGTGTTCCCCAGGGCTCAGTTTTGGGGCCGGTCTTGTTTAATATCTTTATCAATGATCTGGATGAGGGGATTGTGTGCACCCTCAGTAAGTTTGCAGATGACACCAAGGTGAGTGGGAGTGTTGATCTGCCTGAGGGTAGGAAGGCTCTGCAGAGGGATCTGGACAGGCTGGATCGAGGCCAATTGCATGAGGTTCAACAAGGCCAAGTGCCGGGTCCTGTACTTGGGTCACAACAACCCCAGGCAACGCTACAGGCTTGGGGAAGAGTGGCTGGAAAGCTGCCCGGCAGAAAAGGACCTGGGGGTGCTGGTCGACGGCCGGCTGAACATGAGCTGGCAGTGTGCCCAGGTGGCCAAGGTGGCCAACAGCATCCTGGCCTGTATCAGGAATAGTGTGACCAGCAGGCGGAGGGAGGTGATCGTGCCCCTGTACTCGGCACTGGTGAGGCCGCACCTCCAATACTGTGTTCGGTTTTGGGCCCCTCACTACAAGAAGGACATTGAGGTGCTGGAGCGTGTCCAGAGAAGGGCAACGAGGCTGGTGAAGGGTCTGGAGAACAAGTCTTATGAGGAGCGGCTGAGGGAGATAGGGTTGTTTAGCCTGGAGAAGAGGAGGCTGAGGGGAGACCTTATCGCTCTCTACAACTACCTGAAAGGAGTCTGTAGCGAGGTGGGTGTTGGTCTCTTCTCCCAAGTAACTAGCGATAAGACAAGAGGAAATGGCCTCAAGTTGCGCCAGGGTAGGTTTAGATTGGACATCAGGAAAAATTTCTTCTCCGAAAGGGTTGTCAAGCACTGGAACAGGCTGCCCAGGGAAGTGGCGGAGTCACCATCACTGGAAGCGTTCAAAAAACATGTAGATGTGGTGCTTCGGGACATGGTTTAGTGGGCATGGTGGTGTTGGGTCGATGGTTGGACTTGATGATCTTAGAGGTCTTTACCAAGCTTAATGATTCTATGATTCTACCTGTAGAAAGAGGTACCTTCAGGCCAAAATTTCTGTGACTCTATGATTATTTCCCGTCCTTATTTCACAAGACTGTGTAGACCTTTTATTACCAGTTTAATGAAGCTTTTGGAGAGAAGCTGGACAGCAGAGGTAAAGACTCAGCCTCTGTAACTTTTACTTAACCCATTAAATGCTGTTATTTTCTGAGAGACTGACTAGTAGATAGTAGATGTGCTTTAGTCGGGTTGGATGCTAAGTAAGATGGTACCAACCCAATGTGTGCAGCTACACTGTAAAGCTGTTTTGAGGCGATTTTTTTCCTGTTGGAAGGAAGGAGAAATACTGGGGCCAGTCATGCTTGTTCCTGCTGGAATGAGTTCTCCCATTTCGGTAAAACTGGAATTTGTGAACTTTGTAGCTGCAGTAAATGTTCTGTGTTGTCAAAAGGGCAGAGGTAGGACTATGGCCTGAAGCAGGTGTACTCTCCAGCAGCAAATGCAACTATTCGTTAATTTTTTGAGATTTTACTTCATATCTTTATCAGTCATACCCACTTAAGCTTAATCATCACTACATCATCTTCTGCCACATCTCATTCAAATGTAAACACTTCTGCGCCAATATTTTAATCCATGTGCATTTCCTTCTCCAATCTTTTTCTTCTCCTCTGTGGTCTTTCTCTCTAGCCACTCTCTTTAATTGTAGTATTCATGGCAGGAGGAATGAAAAAGCTGTGATCCATAGTTTAATTAGTCCATAATCAACTGAAGTTTCCTAGTTTCAAAGACATGCTTATTTACAGGTCTTTACTAGAACCCCAGAATAAATTCCTCTGCAATTGCAGCCAGTGTCAGTCTTTATTTGCTACTTCTTACTAATTGCTGTCTATAGCATACAAAACTTGAATGTTTCAATAGTAAAAACTAATCAGTTTGGACTATAAGGAGACCTATGCTTGGACTTCTCACGTCTTCTTGACTTGATGAACATACTCTGGCAGAATCCAGATTTGAACGTGTGCATAACTCATATGTGCATACATACCAGTGATTTCTTGGTAGGTTGCAGTCTAAACAATCTTGTTATGCTACTAGGTATCATCAGATTTTACTTGTATTTATTGACCCTCATATCTAAAGTCATCTCCTAAAGCAAAAAAAGAAAAAAACTAACTAAAGCCAAACCTGAGTTTTAGTATCTAATCTCAAAGGTACCATTATAGAGATAAAGTCACTCATGTTAACTTTCCTTATGTGAGAGCTCCTACATACAAAATAGATATCCTGAAAGCAAAACACAGTTTAAAAGAATGCATATTCTAATTGTTAAATTAAAGTGAAACAGCTTGCTCTAGAAGGAGCTTTTCCACACCAGATTTTTATTCTTTTCCTAATAAATCAGAAGATATAATAATTTATGAGAATGTAATTTGATTTTGTTTATTTATTTTAAAATGACTTTATTAAAAACATTAGGATATTAAACTCTAGGCCAGAAATAGAGGGGAAGTCAGACAAAACACAATTTTATGGTCATATAAAATGACTAGCTGATATTTATTGTAATTCAGTGAGTTATAGGCCACTGTTAGATACTAAACCTAAAAGAGCATTGCTGTTCTCAGATTACATGCAGTGTCTTGAAGAAATATTATCTCAAATGGATATGGAGTTATGTGTTATATATTATGTACATATATATACTTATTGATATAAAACAAACTTATTGATACAGTGAGTCAGTAAACAAAAGAAACCATTACTTACTAGTGGCTAACAGACATTTTCCTTTGAAGCAGGGACAACATACTTCAGATGCCATTTTTGACAAATACTACCAAGTGACAACTTTTTAACAGTTTATCAATTTTATTAAGATTGTTAATAAAAATGAAAAGTTTTCCCTTCTTCAAAGCAAGTGAAAATAAAAATAGTTGCTAGCTAAATTCACAGAAAACTGAATTTCTACCACTCTCTAATCTTCCCCACTATCTAATTTTTATTTCATCATTCAACCAGCTTGTACCAGAAAAATCCTAAACAGTGCCTAATGTGCTATGTCTGGTATACTTCCCATTGGAAAGAGTTTCAGGATTCGCTGGGATCGCACATTAATAATCTATACATTTAATTTTTCAGCTAAAACTGATCTGGTTTTCCAAACCTGGCAAGACCTGGAGTGAAAAACAGATGCTTCACATTTTTTTCCCAGTGCATGGCATCTCTCTATAGAAGATACTTCAAATGATACAACTAAAGCATTGCACAAGCTTCATGTCATCCTGGTTTTTTAAAGGTTTACCATATTAAGATGACTTCAGTGCTCACACTGCCAATGTAGTACCTAGAGTCCCATCTTAATTTCTGAATCTAGCCAGGTGCAGATATTGAAATCTGTTGAGAAATTTACAAAACATAACACAAAACAAATCGAAGTCGTTACCAGTATAAAAGTAAAAGTGGGATAGAAAACTGGCTTAAACTTTACAATATTGTGCTACAAAAAAAGTCTTTAACCTTTTCTAAGCCTTGCATCAAACGTCACTAAATAGCTGGAAGGAATAAAAGTAGGAGACACCTGTTTCCTGATTAAAAAAAAAATAAAATCAAACATAGTCAAAGAATAGATATTACTCCTCTAGTAAATGTCAGAGTGTATTTACCAAACAGGAAGAGGAAATTTTCAGAAGTGTAATGGTTACAACACAGCTAAACTTTAGGATAGTCTTAGAAACTCTTCCTGATGACTGCACTCTCTTACATCTCTTTGGGTGTTTGCATGCGTTATTTTTTAATTACCCTTTTCAAATCAGTTGAATATTTAGTTCATTCCAATATGTTCATTCCATAGCAAAGCACTGGAAGTGACAAATTGTCTTCTGTTCCCTACTTTCATCAGTCTTGCAATCAACTAACTTCTGCCAGTCCTCTACATTTACTTGGAAAGCAAAGGTGGGCACGTCACTTTCTAGAAGTGTCTCTGTTTCTCTATTTATTCTTTGAGAGCAAACAGCAGTTATATTTCTTACTGTAAGACCATCTCAAGATGATTGTTGGTAAGAAATGAGAAAAATCATAGGAATACTTAGTAGGAACCAAAGTATCTGGTGTCTGAAGTACATATTCCCTAGTGCTCACTGAGAAGCCACAGCACCTACAGTCTTGCAGGAAACAGTGTCTCTGGGGACACCTATCCAGAACGACAAATACTTATTTTGGGGAAACTGACTTCTGGAAGAAATCAAAAAAGGGAGAAATATACAGCAATATACATGACTTACACAACACTATTGCAGACCGTATTTATGACAGATGAGCAATTTTTAACGGTAGACATGTGAAGGAAAACTTGGAAGGGCTTGGAAATTTTATGGGATACAGAAATAACCATATTTAATGCAAAAATGTTTTAAAATAACCTTTGGGAAGGATCTTAAACTTACGCTTCAGGGCATTCACTGCCTCTGACCAATTAAACTGAGACCCGTGTGTGGTGGTAGAGGAAGGGCTGGGGGGAGGGAAGTGTTCTTCTGCCAAGTTCTTTAGGCATTCCTCTGAAGTCTGGTTATAGTACAAGATCAGACAGAGAACAAGATGAAACTTAGATCTGACATTAAATGGCAGTTCCTATGTTCCATTTTCTCTCCCCCAATTTTCTAACATAATAACGAGTACAAAGAACTATGCATCAACATTAGACAGAAAGTTATTGAAAATTATATCAACAATGCAAACAAAACTTTCACAGCAATGCTCAAAAGCTGAGGAATATTATTTTACAATAGTTGTTTGACTTGTTTCTAGAATTAGTACTTCCTAAGATAATGTTAATTTCTACATGAAGTAAGTAAAATGTACACAGTTGGATAAAAAATTCTGTTTATGGGACCACAGCAGTCATTACTTGGTTCTATACTACCATAGCTTCTGAAAGGGAAAAAGTTATCCCACTGGAATTAGTTCCTAGGGAGAATCACTAACTCTCCAGTGCAGATGAATGGAAACTCGGTGAACACTGATCTTTAGCTGTGTCCTACACAACTGAAATTGAGAGTTTGAGCATAAAACCTTCAGGAAATAATGAAACATCTCAGCTAAAACCATGTACAGGAAGAATATTTAATTCCAGTTGCATTAATATACACAGTTCATGGCACTTTAGAGAAATTCTAATAGAATGACACTGTATGTCACACTCGGGCATAGAACACAATACCTTATATATATTTTTAAATATAAGTAAATATAAATAGTAGTTGAAATTACAAAAGATTTTTATGGTAAAAAGTATCTTCCTGGTACTATTTCTCTGTCAGATGGACTTATTTATAAATAGAGTCAAATTCTAAGGTAGTAACTGACCACATTCATGCATACTGGCACACACATGCACTTGTCAAAAATTGTATGGCTCCCCCGGAGACTAATTCTGAAATGCCCATTTTCAGTGCTGAACTTAGATGGAAAAACAATTTTTATTATTATTCTGGGCTTCAAAAATAACCAATTTACCTGAATAATGCCTTCTTTTCCCTTTCCCTTTCCCTTTCCCTTTCCCTTTCCCTTTCCCTTTCCCTTTCCCTTTCCCTTTCCCTTTCCCTTTCCCTTTCTCTTTCCCTTTCCCTTTCCATTTCCCTTGCCGTTCTCTGAAAAGTAACAATCTGTACATCTGAATGACAATGTGAAACAGCTTGTGCTAAAAAAAAAAAATGTTACGGTGAAGTGTCTTATTTTTTTCAGATCTACTTTTTTTTCTCACTTTTTACATGTTATAACAAAACCAAATAGCCATAAGCTACACTGTAACTTTTTCAATAAATGCCCTTTAAAAACAAAGAAACAAACAAACAAACAAGCAAGCAAACAAGCAAACAAAAGCTGTGGAAATTCTGTTGTTTCATACAATGACTTGAAAGATACTGTCCTTCAAATTCTTTATGTGACCAAAGCTTATGGACAAGCGAATGCAGTTTAGAGAAAGCCTTTCCTATACAGACAAGTTGAAACACTAATACTTCTGTATTTGTTTTAAAATAAATAGTATTTTCCCTTGGTTTTTTATACTTCTTGTGATTATTTTGTATTGTAAAAATTGAGCACATTCGTTTAATTATTCAAAAATACCCTTAAGGATTCTAGTAAACTGTGTCTTCCTGTCTGAGCTAGCAGTTTTCATAGAAAGCATAGCCCTTTTTTTAACTGTCACTCAAAATACAAGGTAGTAACATTTCTTATGTTTGCAAAATGCCAGTAGATTGGAACTGTGCGAAACAGTAAATAAAGGATTTTAAACAATAACATATTAAACATTCTTGACTATCACATTATATGATTTGTTAATTAAATACAACCAAATAGACAAATCTTTTTAAAATGATGTTGTAACTTTTATGATAGGTTTATTGTTCGTTTTGTCAACAATTACTATAAAAAGGCAAAGTCACTGTTAGCATTATGTGTGTCATGCACTCAGAATATATATTTTAGGAAGAAAAAGAAAAAAGAAGAATGTCACAAATATCACAAAGTTTTGAAGACAGTAACAGCAAACATATCAAAGGTGATGTGTGTTTGAATCAATTCTGTAGTATGCTTTAATATTCCATATGGATTTCTGAATAAATAAGCAGCACATTACATCTTAAAGCACTGTGAAATTTTAAATCTTGTTCCACGTGTTGGATTTTATTTGGGCATGCATGTTTTAGGTAATGTTGAATTAAATATTCTCCTTGTGTGGCTAGAAAAAACCTGAAATGTTCTATTATAGGCACATTCCCAACTGTTCAGTCACTGCTTCTTGTATAATGGGGATGTGAATGTGATTCCCAGTAGCTATTCTTGTTTGGCTTCTATTTCATGAAGTCAGAAAACAACTAGCTAGAAAAACAAAAACAAAACCCAAAACCAATATATACATAGGGTAGAGGCATCCTGTGTCTTTTCAGGCAATGAATTTTTAAAAGGTTTGCTTAAAAAAACAGAATATAACAATTGGCAATAGCCATTCAGATACAAGCTTTAAAATGGTTTTATTCCGAGACAGGGCAGCTGGGTGATTTGTACTAGATTTGTGTTTTGCTTTTGGGTGTGATTTTTTTCCTACTAGTTTTAGTGCCTCATTTCCAGACACTGTTGTCTGCATTTTTGTAGACAATGCTAATTCTCTAGCAGATTGCACTTTACTGTTGAATTTTAGAACTTTAAAATGGTAAGGAGAGTGGGTAATTTTAAGTAGATGCAGTACTACCATTGTAAATAACACTGGTAAATTGCAGCAAGACAGAACATGCATCTATTAAAAAAAACAGTAGCCATGTTTGGGATATGTTTCTTAATGTCTTGCCTTTCTTCATGCTCCACTTACACAGCTTCTTAACATTTTCAGTTTTTCCTATTTCTGTTTTGCTATTTAATTGGCAAAATGCCTCTGTAGATATTCAAAATGGTTTGATATAATGTTTGAATATCAATATAAATATCCACTTGAGTGACAGAATGGTAATTTTTCTCTACTTTTGCTCAGAAGTACTAGGGGGGACAGCTACAGCAGCTATTCCATCAGGCATATTGCACACATTAAACAACTTTAGACACATTATTTGTTTGTTTTAAATACTCATTTCAAATCCTGTGATCTTGACCTTCTGGTAAATTTGCTAGTGTTGGAGAAACCTCTCTAAAATGGATGTGTTGCCTCTTTACAGCTATGATATATTCCTTTACCTTTCATGCAATATCATACAAAAAGAGCAACATATCAATTTGATCCAATCTGAATAAACAAGGGAGCAATAAGGCATATATTAATCAAAACTTATTAGAAAGTATGCAAGCTGCAAGCACCAAAGCTTCTTCTCAATACGATTTCTAAAAAATATTTCTAAAATAATTCAGACCTATAATTCACTTGGAGAACTACTTTACATATTAACATTTTTATGATTACAGTTCTGTTTTTAGTTGAAACTGTAGAGATATGTTGAGTACCAATTAGCATATGCAGTTTATTAAATTCATCGTTTATATTAGCACATAATAATTAAAGACTACAATGTAGTTGTTGTTTTTTCCCTTATAGGCTTGTCACATGTATAAGTAAGGAATTTTACTATATATCCAGAAAGGAAGAAAAATACAGCACGTGATATGCATTTTTATTATGCTATTTCTTTTGACAGTATTACAGTTAGTATTTTTTACATGGAGACATAAGCATTTGTCATTATAAAATGGAATAAATGGTTAGAAATTGTCATTAACGTAATTACCTATCCTTATTGCTCTGACAGTAAGAATGGGATTTTGATTAAATAAAGAAGTGCAATCTAATGAAAAAACACGCATATTTATATTTATATTTATATTTATATTTATATTTATATTTATATTTATATTTATATTTATATTTATATTTAAAGTAATTACACATGGAGTGGTATAGGAACATGCTAGTATGCCAACTTTATCTAACCATTCTCCATGGAAACTACAGTTCAGTGATCAGCCAGCTTAAGAATAAAACTGAAACACCTGTGTTCCCTCTCCTCCCAGCATCAATGAAATGCTAGCTGTTTATTACAGGAGGAATAGCGAAGCAGAAAGAAAACATTATGCCACTGTATAAATCACAGATTGGCCCATAGCTTGGATACTGTGTGTACTTCTTGTCCCCTCATGTCAATAAAGACAAAACAGAAATTAAAAAGCCTTGAAAAAGGGCAACAATGGCAAAACTAGTGTTTGAGGGAGCATAGGAGAGTAGTGGAGGACAAGTAATATGCATGCACTTTCCGTATTCTTTCCTGGCAATCTGCTTATGGCCACCGTTGGAAATAGCATACAGGGTTAGATGGTTCTTGACTTGAACCAGTACATCCATTCTTGTATTTTCATGTAACCTAATACATACACACAATGCAAACCCGAAAATATTCACGCCTCACTAAATGTAAAGAACTAAGCAGTTGATTATGAAATCAACAAGTCATGCAGAACCCACCTCATTATCTATATATAAATGGAGGGACATCTGTTTTCATACAGAGGAGACACAGAAAGAAACAGAGTACTGAGTATGTATTCACAGCACATACAAAAGTGAGAACCTATTGTTTTACGATTTGCCGGTTTTAAGAGATTCTGATGTTCCAGTGAATTGGAGTCACTCCTTCCACATCATAAAATGACTTTCTTCTTATCCTTGTATCTCAGTGCTCTGAAAAACTTAGATACACAGCTCTGTGTAATGTGTACTCTGCAACTTTGGTCAGACCTTGCAAGCTGTTTAGTAACAGCTAAATGAGATGAAGCTTTTCAGTTAACAAATCATACAGATTAACTCCTTTTGCATACCAGCTTTTTTGGATACAGTTGCCTAGGTTGCCCTCTAAGACCCTGCACCCCTAGGCTCCCCCCACAACTACCTGCTTCATACTAGCAATATATTACCTTATACATTCTATTTTACTGTTTCTTATCTTATGTGCAGTCTGCATGCCAGAGCTACAGAGTAATATGTTTTTCAGACTCCAGTTTTCTGCTCATACAGCATCTCCACTCATGAATTGTTTTAATCCCTTTCTTGGATCCCTGCAGAGGCCCTAGCTAGTTATGAGGCCAGGTGATCCAGTGGGACACCTTGCTCACACAGAAAAAGCAAATTAAAATAGAAGGGAACTGGAAACAAGATATTTTAAAATCTAAACTTTGCTTCCTTATCAGTAGAATACAAGAATATGAATATACTGATCTTAGTTTACTTTTACCAGCTTTTTGTAAGCAGCACAAGAATAAGATTGTAGGACAGTTTTGTTTTTTAATTACATGTTCTACATGTGCTCCAACTGTGGCAAGAAAAACATTAAATAAAGAACATATATAAAAGAATGTAATGCAAATGTTTTCAAGAGCAATTTGATTTTACTGGAAGAAAGAAAAGGAAAGAATAGTTACAAGTAGAAAACAAAAGGCTTTTCTGAGTGCCAAATGGCACATGAAGAATCTCAAGGAAGAAAAAAATTTAAGTGGCTTATAGGTTTTGTGGATGTCTTGTCATTGATACTTGAATTCAATTTAATAAGATACACTCCATCATAATAATAGTCCCTTATCCTTATGAAAGTCAGAGGTCAGGCTAAATTATACAGATTTCATTTTTTTCCAGCATAATTTCTACCACTTGAAGATGTCTGAAAGTGGTATATTTTAAAGATTTCGACAAGATGTTCCAAGGATACTAGTTGATGTATAAGATGTATTACTATGACTGCATTTGAAAAAGTTATTTGCCTCCTTAACTTAGTATTCAAGTAATTATTAGGTTATATTCTTTTACAAATGCTAGTGAATGCTTGGTTAAATATGAGTCAAAGTTCCTTCAAGCTCTTCTCATCTACACATGAGATTATAAACAGCAGCATCCAGCCTTTCACTAGTTATCATTGCATTCATTGCAATCAGTTCATAGTCACAAATGAGTGATAGATATCATAATTTAATGTTTAAAAATAATTGCACTTTATTTGAATCATAGAATCACAGAATCATAGAATCATTTAGGTTGGAAAAGACCTCCAAGATCATCAAGTCCAACCACTAACCTAGCACTGCAAAGTCCACCACTAAACCAAGCATCACATCTACACATCTTTTAAATACCTCCAGGGACAGTGACTCAACCACTTTCCCGGGCAGCCTGTTCCAATGCTTGACAACCCTTTCGGTGAAGAAATATTTCCTAATGTCCAATCTAAACCTACCCTGGTGCAACTTGAGGCCGTTTCCTCTTATCCTATCACTTGTTACTCGGGAGAAGATTTCCAGCCACTCTTCCCCAAGCCTGTAGCGTTGCCTGGAGTTGTTGTGACCCAAGTGCAGGACCTGGCACTTGGTCTTGTTGAACCTCATACAGTTGGCTTCGTCCCGTCGATCCAGCCTGTCCAGATCCCTCTGCAGAGCCTTTGTACCCACAGGCAGATCAACACTCCTGCCCACCTTGGTGTCGTCTGCAAACTTACTGATGGTGCACTCGATCTTTCCGTCGATCATTGATAAAGATATTAAACAGAACTGGCCACAGTGCTGAGCCCTTGGGAACACCATTTGTGACTGGCCACCAACTGGATTTAACTCCATTCACTACAACCTTTTGGGCCTGGCCATCCAGCCACTTTTTTACCCATGTAAAAGTACACCCATCCAAGCCATGAGCAGCCAGTTTCTCCAGGAGAATGCTGTGGGAAACGGTGTCAAAAGCTTTATTAAAGTCTAGGTAGACAACGTCCACAGCCTTTCCCTCATGCACTATGTGGGTCACTTTGTCATAGAAAGATCAGGTTAATCAAGCAGGACCTGCTTTTCATAAGCCCATGCTGACTGGGTCTGATCACCTGGCTGTCCTGTAAATGCCATGTGACGGCATTCAAGATGATCTGCTCCATAACTTCCCCTGGCACCAAGGTCAGACTGACAGGCCTGTACTTCCCTGGATCCTCCTTCCTGTCCTTCTTGTAGATGGGCATCACATTTGCTAACCTCCAGTCAACAGGGACCTCCCTGGTTAGCCAGGACTGCTGATAAGCGATGGAAAGTGGCTTGGTGAGCACTTGGGCCAGCTCCCTCAGTACCCTTGGGTGGATCCCATCTGGCCCCATAGACTTGTGTCTGTCTAAGTGGTGTAGCAGGTGACTAACCATTTCCCTTTGGATTATGGGGGCTTCATTCTGCTCCCCATCCCTTTCTTCCAGCTCAGGGGGCTGCATATTTGGAGGAAATGTAGAACAACATAGTCCTATTTTAGAATTCTTTCTTACTAAAATCTCGTGAGCTGGAACAAAAACCGTGACATTCTGTTGATCAAATATTCACTCTTACCTGCCCTTGGAATACAAAAACCAAGTCCATAGAATTGTCTTGTGAGTACAAACTAATTTCTGAAAAAAGCTTCAGTTCTGAACCAAATAATGTAGTCAAATATAATCCTAAAAGTAGATTTAAAAAACACCAGTCTCCCTTTATGAATCAAAGGATAGGATCAAACTTAATTGTGACCCTACACATTTCTAAGACCAACAAAGTTAACTTATACCACTAAATACATTTAAATTCTGAAAAAAATTACTCGAAGTAGATGACGAAAGACAGAATGACATCAAAAATTACCTCTGTTTTCCTTAACAAAAATATTACAAACCCCAAATATGCTATAATGTGCTGAAAAAGTACAATGAAGCTATAATATTCAACAAATTAATCTAAGGCAAGGCCTGACATTATTTTCACCTGCTTTCAGACTGAAAGCACTGCACAGATAATCCTTCTCAAGACAGTATGACTTTTGAACCTAATCAGCAGGAAGCACCTGAAATGCACATTTGAAAAAGGCTCGATGCAAGCATGAGTGGGGAGGGAGGAATTTTTTTAATTATTATTATTTTTACTATTTCAGTCCCAAGCCAAACATACCGAATGGTCTGGGACCAAAAGATGCAAAAGTGAGGAAGAACCAACTGTGTATTAAATATAAGGAAAAAAATCTGAGCATTGTATGTGGAACAGTTTCTCTTCCTTAAAATCCTTGGAAAATACTATGAAAAGGCATCAGAATTCCTATTACATACTCATTATATCAACCATATGTAGGTTGGGTTGAATTGCCTTCTTAAAGCCCCCCTGAGCCCAATGATAGCTTTATTATTAATTTGCTAATTTATATAGTGTTTGTTGTTGTGGCAGCCAGTTCTTTTAATTAAGATGACTAAAATACAAAGCAAGGTAGGTGGGCATCCTTTCAGATGATAATCTGTTTCCTGAAGCCGTGATTCAGTGGCAGTCTGCCCAGGACAGAACTGAATTACAACTCCCAGCACCCCTCTCATTTCCAATGAGTTGTTTTAATTTTAAACCAAGGATTTGAAGACAGAAAGACATTTCAGATAACACACAATTCAAGGGCCATCCCAAGGGGTATTTTTCATATTCATTTCAGGAAGAAGCCTGTAGGGTTGTTCATACAATTGATTCACACATAATTCAAGAAAAGTTGAACCATTCACTATACTACTGGGTAAAATATCACATACATCATAGCTGAAGCTGGCAGTGCTGCCCACAGTTAAGGCAGCCTGACAACCATTACTGGACACTTTTCATTACTTGCTATTTCCAGTTTTACTAGCCACAATAACACAAACATCCCAAGCCAGATCCCCAAAACAAGGACACTCTAAACAATATGGGATTTTGTCTTTCCTCCTGCCCATTCCACAGTGAGTGTATAGCAGGAATTAAGACTCCTTATTCATTTGTATGTTTGTGGCATTTTGCTAGAGTAGGAGCTATTTCTCCCTTCCTTATTTTTCAATTATTCTGCTTTTCCACCCTCCATATCAGTCCTATTCTCCAGTCTGTACATGAGTTTTGTTCAGACTGCTTAAAGCAAGTGGAAGGCATGGTAGAAAAGGAGGAGTGTTCACATCATAATGTTCACAGTACAGGAGCAAATCCAACTTAATGATCTTTTTATGTTTCTTACTTCTACCTTGTACGCATTACTTGGAATGGTAGCAGCTGCTCAAAGATAAAAAAGACAGTTATGTCTGTCTTCTGAAGCATATCAACACAGAAGAGGCAGTCAGCTGAAAAAAGTCCTTTCCGCAGACCCCCTCAGAAGAAGACATTTGTATCAAGCATGGTACTTCTTTTTGCAGCATCACAACCGTATCTCACATCAACGCACCTTACTGTAGTCTTACATCACTCATAAAAACCTTCGTGATCTTGGCAACACTAAAAATCCTGATTTTAATTGCTTGCAATTTTCCTGACTCTGATTCCACGAACAGCTCCTCCTGATGGCCAATGTTGGGCTCAGAAGCAAGTGCAAGGTTTGGCATAAGTTCCGAAGCAGAAGAGAGGACAAGTATAAGTAATTTCATTTAATTCAGAAGATTCATTTGTGAAAGAAGAAAGGATGCTGCAGCACCCAAAGCCTGAAAAAAGGAGGCTAGAGTGAACATGAGCCAGGAAAGAAGAAATAGGAGAATGCACAGGATTGAATTTTCAGTCTGGTGATCAAACAATAGGGGCTAACCAAATTACCAGACATCTGAGCCACAGAAATAGTCTTTGTGCAGGTAACAGCCCACTGCAGAAGTAAGCTAATGTGAAATATTTTAGCATGTATTGAGAGGTTTAAGCTAAACCATAATATCTTTGAGTTGTCATAGGACCAATACTATTTAATATGTTCATCAATGACATAGTGGGATTAAGTGCACCCTCAGCAAGTTTGCGGATGACACCAAGCTGAGTGCTGCAGTTGATTCACTTGAGCGAAGGGATGCCATCCAGAGGCTCCCTATCAGGCTTGAGGAGTGGGACCATGCAAATCTCATTAAGTTCAACAAGGCCAAGTGCAACGTCCTGCACGTGGGTTGGTGCAACCCCCAGTATCAAAACAGACTGGGGGATGAAGGGATTGAGAGCAGCCCTGTGGAAAAGGACTTTGAGCCACCTAATCCAGTGGTTGCCTTGTTAATTCTGTTGAATCCTTTTATCTAGTCTAAATCTACTCTCTTTTAGTTTAAAACCATTACCCCTTGTCCTGTCACAACAGGCCCTGCTAAAAAGTTTGTCCCATCTTTCTTATAAGCCCCCTTTAAGGACTGAAAGGCCGCAATAAGATCTCCCCAAAGCCTTCTCTTCTCCAGGCTGAATAACACCAACTCTCTCAGCCTTTCTTCATAGGAGAGGCATTCCATCTCCCCGATCATTTTTGTGGCCTTCCTCTGGATCTGCTCCAACAGGTCCATGTCTTTCTTGTGCTGAGGGCTCCAGAGCTGGACGCAGTACTCCAGGTGGGGTCTCACCACAGTGGAGTAGAGGGGCAGAATCACCTCCCTCGACCTGCTGGTCACGCTTCTTTTGATGCAGCCCAGAATACGGTTGGACTTCTGGGCTGCGAGTGCAGCTAAGAAAGCTATCAAGCTATCAAACTGTTACACACAACTAAGAATGATCATTCTTGCCTTAACATTAGCAGGTGTTTTTTTTTTAAATAAAACTATTACCCTTAAGCGTCAATTTTGGCCATCAATCAAAAATCCAGATATTGAACACATGATTGTATAGGGGAAGATACTTATGCTTCATTCTTAAGTATGTTTATGGAATATTTTCTTAGTCTTTACTATTTCTACAAATGTAGAAACTGAATAGGAACTTAGATAATAATTGAGTTGATATATTCATTAGATGTAGTAGAGAATAATATATACAGTCTATAGAGTAGCTTAATTTTAAAGGAGTTTCACTATATTACAAGTATATAAGCTATAAGATTACATGTATTTAGTCAGAAGCCTTAAACAGCCAGAGAATGATGATGATGGATCATAGGAAATTTCTTTACAAACTACTTGTCATCTAAATTTGACTGTAAATTAATTTTCTTTTTGAGTACAAAACGCAGGAGTACATAGATATCTGTAAACATAATGGTTTTAAATTTTTTAGGGTCAGTTTATGTTAGAAGTTTCCACATAGAATTCTGAAAAGCACTAGAAGATAAGTTTCTGGATAAAGGGCCTGATGTTAAACAGTGAATTGTTTAAGATAACAGTATTTTTGAGCACTAGATTGACCATCAAATCCAACTGAGTTCATATACTGCACACAGTAACAACAACACTGCCCTGAAATATTAGCAAATCAATGTGTATTAACTAAAGCAGTTATATGAGAGTATTCATACTAACCTGCAATGAAAAGTTCTTCCAGGTCCATCAACACATACACCTCCATTGTAACAGAGAACTGAGTTCAGTGTGGGTTCACTGCAAACATTAACATCAACTTCACAAAACCTGCCAGTGTACCCACTCAGGCAAGTACAAACAAATGCATTGATCGCATCTTGACAAGATCCTCCGTTAATGCAGGGAGCAGATTCACATTCCTGAGGAGAGAAATAATAATACATTGACTACAGAGCTTTAAAACACTTTACTTATTCATTCATATCAACAGCAAGTGCAAGAGACTGAATCTGCAGATTAGAAAAAGACTGTTGGATGTTTTTTATTGTCTGATAAGCCAAAGCCTCTAATTTGGGGCAATTTTTGTTTATATAGAGATCCTCTGAGTACAACTCGTACTCAGTCTTGAAACTATGCTTGTTCCTACTAATTAATCTTGGAGATATGCAAATATATTTTTACATAAGCAGGCTTACAGCCATAAATATTTGCTTCCCACTTATGATTTCTTTATTAAAATTTTAATGCATGTTTTCAAGCCATAGTTTATACAATTACTCCTTCTAAGTTTTTATAGTAGGGCCTACTGCAGCGAAAAAAGCCACATTAGTAAGACAATTCTGGACAGAATAAAACATTACTTATATTAACCAATGCACACAAGCATTTTATCAGTATTTCCTGATAAATGTTTTCTTATTATCAATTAATGCATAATATTGCAAATAGAAACATGTAGAAATGTTTATGTGTTCACATAATAACAATCCCATCTGATAAAGCTAATGTGAAAGTCATCAAATTCAAACCATGAAAAGTAGCAGTAAATTAATGTTTCCTCAGAATTACAGGACAGTTTAGTTAGTGCAACTGCCAGTGCAAAAATGTGTTTTTGCCCTTGAGCACAGAAACCTAGTTTTTGCCTATATCCCAAAGGAGTTTTATTTTACTGCTGCCACCCAAATAGTTTAGGTCAATCCAGTATTTTAAATTTATTCTCACACCCTTGTAATTTTAGAAGGTTTAATTCTTTAAGGATATCCAAGGGTACTCAGATTTCCTGCAGGTACTACAGTTGCTTTGACAGAATGTAAATTAAGATATCCATGGGGAATTGTGAGAGAACAACTTATTTTCCTATAAGCTCTCCAGCTGGGTGTATATAGGATGATTTATTAGTGAGCATTACTAAAGCAATTGAATTGTATATCCCACAGGAAGATGGGGATAGTTCTACAGACTGACAAAAATCCTGTGTCTAGGTTCTAGATGTAGTCTTTTGCCATCTTAATTACATTTGTTGTTGGCAAACATAAGTAGTCTTTCTTTTGTTTAGAAAAAAATCACAATTCACAGTTCCATTTGTTGATATATAAAAGTGTCACAATTGCTCACTTATTTATACTTCATTTTGTAACTTCTTATTTTCAATGGGTTTTTTAACCTTTACTAAATCTGAAATGCTATTTTGATCTGGAATTTAAAAATGCATAGTTTTTAAGCTTCAAAGACAAAGTCTTAATCTTACAGTAATCCTTCAAAAATTTTACAAATAATCTGTTTGAGTAAAACAAACAAATATCACTACCACTCCTGCAGTCAGTGAGAGCAGCACAGGCTTGGTCCCTTGGAAATTTACAGTATTTGGTTGGCAGATACAGAGAAAGTTTAAATGGTGACAAATAACTCAAGCTAATAGACTGAATGCTGTTCATCTGCAGATAAATATGGGTGACTGCAATTTTTTGCCATTAGAATCAAATGTTTGCCAGTAGCAGAAAAGAAACCTATTTTACAATACCTCTCTGATCATGAGACCAGTTTCTTTGTTTCATTTTTCTCTTTCCTCTCCTTTCCTTTCCTCAATCCCATTTTTTTGGGGAAAAGAGGTATACAGAGTTGTGAGCAAAAGGGAAGCTCTGTTACCATCAGTATACACTCATACACTGACACTATTCCTAAAGTTGGCACCTTTATGGCAATTAAAAAATCTGTAGATTATGTTACAGAACAGAAATGTACACTCCGATCTTGATCAACAATCCAGGCCTGAAGCCCAAAAGTAATTTGACTTTCATTTCCTAGTGAAACCAAAGGGGAATAAACTTCTTCAGGAACTGCCATTGGGTTTAGATTAGGAATGTTTCAGGTGCAGTTCTGGCTTATGATATTCTTAATTCCTTCCTATGTTCCCTGCTATTTCCTCACCCTAAATCATGCTGCATTGTCATCTTAGTTGTATCAGAATAATAGATTAAAATACTTCTTAAAAACCCAAAATAAAACCACAAAACAACAACAAAAACAGACGAAATAAACATTTTTAAATGTTTTTTGAAAGCCAGTTTTCTAATTCGTTTTGAAAGCCAGTTTTCTAATTTGTTTCTCAGCACGACCCATAATCAGTTATGCACATATAACTTGGAAACTACTCTGGAGGGGAGAACTACTTGAAGATGGGGACATGGGAAGTTCTTAAGTCAGCATTGACACTTTAGAAGGAACAGACAGAAATCATCGAAGTCTGACCAAAAGTTTTAAAATCTAGCTAGATACAAAAAAAGAACAGGATAGGTTGAGAAGTAAGAATGCATAGTTATTTTCTGCATAAGTCCTCTTGATAAGGCTTTTTAGAAGGTTGTTTCCTAAATATATTTAACTTGAACTACTAATACTTGTGGAAGCAGCAGCAACTGTCTGCAGAAATTTGTCCTTTGTTAGCGTGACATCGCCTCTGTTTTAAATAGTCTTATGTAGTAATAGTGAGAAGAAGGTAACCGTGATGCATTGCCTTAAGATTCCAAACGCCACAGCGGACACCAGTGTATTCAACAAAGTAGACAGAAATTAGTATTTCCTTTTTACAGATAGGGTATTTGCAAGGTGACTGAACGCACTGGCAGCATAAAAGGATCTCATAGGTGGGATTTTATAATTTTGACATCTGACAAGAAACACATGAAAAAGTTTCAGTGGAAGGTGAAGAAATAAGTATGAATGTACTAGTAGTACATTCTACAGTATATTCAGTAGTACTGTAGTTAATGCAGCTAGTGGTTCCTGAACAGAATTACTGATACATCTATGTGCAGTGTCACTTACTCCAAGATGAAATCTATGTGACAGAGCAAGTACTTCTTCACATTACAACATTTATTCCTATTACGACTTTGTCTTAATAAAACTTCTACCAACAATTTGCTAGCAATGAATGATGAAAAAAAACAAACAAACAACCCACACAAAGAACAAAACAGCAAAATGAAACTCCCCCCCAAAATCACAAAATTACTTTTGGTTCCTTGTTGGAGTTCTCAGCAAAAGTATTCCATTTAGAAAGCAGAGAAAGTGCTGAGATCTCCAGGTACCACCGAGCTGTCATAACACTGAAAGACTGAGGGGCAGCAGCAGTAAGGACAGCTTTTGTCTCTTTGACTTTTTTGTTTGATTCCTCAGGACTTTCTAGAAACAGTGAGTACTCTTCTTTTATTATTCTCTCAGATTTATTTCTTTCTTTCAAGCAACGCTTTCAGTTTTAGTCTCCTCGGAGAACACAGAAAATCTTGTCCTTTGACTGGGGCCTCTTCGGCTCAGTTGGGGTGCGAACAGGAGGCATAAGGCTTTCCTGTTGCTGCAGCAGTGTACAGGCTCTGAGTGCGAGCTTCTCCAAATTCACAATCAGCCTGGCCTCACAGGCCTACTGTACTCTTGCCCAAGCAGTAACGCACTACTCCAGGCCTTGTAGATGGCTTCCTTTAAGAAAAGAAATTGAGGTAATTCAGGTATCTCTCTTGTGCAAACCTGTTAAAATAGCTTTACGTGGCAAGGTTTTGTTTAGAGGGGGGGCTGCAGGGCGGCCTCTGTGAGGAGAGGCCGGGGCTGCCCCATGCCGGACACAGCCGGTTCCAGCCAACCCACCGCAGGGCACGGCTGAGCCCCCCAGCCGAGGAAGGGTGCCTCGGGGGAAACATATCTAAGGAAGAGTAAAAAGCATTGTGCAGCAAAGCACGAGAGAGAGGAGTGAGAAAAATGTGTGAAGAACAGCCCTGCAGACACAAAGGTCAGAGAAGAAGGAGGGGGAAGTGGTGCTCCAGGCAATCTTCACCACAGATTCCCCTGAAGCCCCTGGAGAAAACCATGGTGAAGTAGGTTGGCCCTCCCCAGCCCATGGAGGACCACAGTGGAGCTGATATCCACACTGCCACGTGCGTGAACACCACGCTGCAGAAGGTGGATGTCTCCTGAAGGAAGCTGCAGCCCATGGACAGCCCACATGGGACCAGGCTCCTGGCAGGAGCTGCAGCCCATGGAGAGGAGCTCATGCAGAAGCATGTTTTCTGGCAGGTTGGGAGGAAAGTATTCTAGTTTTTCACTGACGGTAAATTAAATTAATCTTCCCCAAGTTGAGTCTGTTTTGCCTGTGACGGTAATTGGTGACCATGAACAATCTCCCTGTCCTTATCTTGGCCCACAAGCTTTTCTTCTTACTTCCCCCCCCTGTCCTGATGAGGAGGGGGAGTGCAAGAGCGGCTGGGTGGGCGTCTGGCAGCCAGACAAAGTTAAGTCACTGCACCTTTTTATTCATAGGCTGTAAAACTTTCTTTTCTGTCACATCTGAGCAAGTAACCTGCCCAAACCGAGCTGTATTGCCTAGCTTTTTCTGTGGCCATCATTGCCCTCTCTTTTAATTTTCTGTTTTCTAGTTTGTTCCCTTCACAGGCAGCTTCAGTCAAATCAGGGCTGCAGCCATCCATCTCCAAGGAAACCAGAAGGCCAGGCCTCACCTTGTCAGGTTCTTCCTGCTCTAAAGGGGTTTGTTCCTTCCACTGTCACCAAAGAAAAAAGAAGTGCCCCTTATTAACTTCACTAAGGGTGCTCTGCTCATTCCTCAAACATCATCACATCTGTAAATGATGCCCAGTGCTCACACTTTACAGCATATCAATACTCCCCTTTCCAACTCATCTTTTAAAACACTGACAGCTTCAATAAGCTCCCTTATAAATAAATGATTTAACAAAATAAGAAATTATAAAATTGTAATTATTTGTACAGAATTTTTATTAACTTTTCACTTTGCCAATCTGACATGCTTTATTCTCATCCAAGTGTCTTTGAGTTTTCTTGTATCTAATCTCCTTAGATTAAAGCAGGAGGGCTCCCTTTCAGTAGGCTTTTTTTTTTCCCGAGTCTGTTTTTTTTCTGTGAAGCATACACTTTTCCCATTTTGATCTAACAAGGAATCCTTTGAGTTTATGTGTTGTTAGCAGGACCTTGGAAAAGATTTAAAAGTTGTAACGGACAAGCTATCAACATGAACTCCCATTGCAATGCTACGAAAAAAAATGCTAATGCTACCCTTAAGTCTCCAGAGAGGGGAACTGTGACTTAGGTGAATATTCCTCTTTTTATGGCTATGGGAAACTGAAACGTTGTGCCAAGTTCTAAAATCTGTTTTTTATAAAGGATGTCAAAAAACTAAGAATATAAAATGATTTAGGTACTAGATAAAATGCCTTACAGTAAGCTAAGTCTAAGGAAAATAACACTTAACAGAATTTTTAGGATAGAATTTTTTTCAAAAACATTATTACAACATCTATCTCATTTTCACATGATACTGCTGAAAACATAAATAATACATAAGGCTTAAAAATGATTAGACAAATTCATGGAGTACAGGTCTGTTTCTGAGACAAGGGGTTAAGGGAATTCCAGTAGTTTAATGCTTGATAGTCAAAGGATCGAATCAGTAGGTAGAGTGTGATGCTTTGTGAGCTGTAGAGTGTGATGCTTTGTCAGCTAGTGTGATGCTTTGTCAGCTATTGTATAAACTAACTGTAGCCCCTCACAAGGCCAATTCCTGATAAGAACTATGAACTTGCCTTGAGAAACCAGTTGAAACCGACCCTGCGGTTTAGGTAAGAGGCAAGGAGCAAATGAGTGCGCAAGAACAGAAGGTTACTAGCAGTGACGAAGAGGAACCACTAGCCTTCATCCCCACGACCCCCGACGACCACCACCAGACAGCAGTGCGCAAACGCAGATGGGAGGAGTTCATGGAAATAGCTTCTAGGAACTCATTTTAATACAAAGCAGGAATAGGTCATGCATATGTATAGACGTATTGTGCAACCTAATGAATATGTAACACTTTGCTGCATATATTCATGAGAAGTGCCGTGCTGGGGCGTGCACAACTTTGGTGGGACTACCCCCCGTGCTGCCCAGCACTGAATAAACATACCTACTTTAGAATCTTACAGATCGTGGAGTCTATTTCCGCACGTCATTTCTAGCTATTAAAAGCAATAATCAGTGTTTGTTCTTCTCTACAAGATGTTCCAGAACTCCTGATGGCTCAATGAGTGTTCTTAGGTTTAGTTTATCACCAAGAAAATGAAGAGAGAGGGAGATAATGGCAGTGCACAGTTATTTTCACAAGAATTATTATATATTAGCAAGTATTTTAACTCCCAGAGAAAGTCAGTACAAAGACAACTACCTGGATTCCCAAATCTAGATATATCCAGCTAGTGATAAGGTCCAACTTTACTACTGAGACTCAGCCACTGTAAAACTGTCAAAAGTAGTTGGTCTTCCACCTCATGTTTTTAAATAAAGACTGGATATATCTCTAAAACATATGCTTTAGGCAAACATAAGTTAAATACAAGTATTAGTTTCCATGAGGCTCTAAATGGAAGGAATATACAGACTTCTGACAGGAGAACAGAATGGTGATTTTCTGGCTTTATATTTACTAAATTATTGTTACAGTACATATAAGCCCTCATTGATTTTCTTAGCATAGCAAGACAATTTAGAAGTCAAGGCAAAAAAAGGGAAAGAATATTAAGATTTCTAGTTATGCTACTCTTTTAAGGGTAGGTTAAGAATCCTTAGTTCAAACAATGCAAAACAAGATCCACTACATTTACTAGAGCACAATAATTATTTCTCGTTCTCTGAATGTCATGGTGTAGTAAATCTTCTTTGCAGTAGCAAGGGGATGACTGTCCCTTAAGAGAGCCCACCTGGCATGGCACAGTCCACTGGTTCTGCTGGCAGGGAGTTGTTCTGAAATCTGGACTCTAGCAACTGACCTAGAAAGGCACAGCACTTTGCTCAAGGCATATTGCTCCCTTATCCAAATCTGTGGGTCCATACTGACATCTGTCTTTGTAAGTGAGGTCAACCTGCCTAAGAAATTCCAACTTTCTACGTAGCGCAATATATAATTTCCATTGTCACAATCCATAGCTTGAAATAATGATGAAGGACACATTTTAGCAAATTAATAAAAACAGTGAAGATCGACTATTTTTCCAAATAATGTGTAAGTTCAACTCTGTTTCTTAAAACAAAATCTAGAAGTGCATTTTAGAAGTTAGGCTTTTTTTCCCTTTTCCTACAGAAAGGACTATTTTTCATTAGTCCTCCTTTGAAACTGTGATTAAAAATAAAAAATTATTTCTAACAACCCTTCAAAATCTATTTCTATAAAACAGATTCAAGGCAAAAAAAAATTGTGATGATAGATGTTTTTTTATTTAAGTGAAGTTTTGCTTTATCTCAAAAAAGGTAATTATAAAGCAGACTAATTGTGAACATAAATAACTCACGCAAATCCACTATGAGGGGAAAAAAGTCTACCAGAAATATACATAAGCTATTTACAAATCTACCTTTTGACATACTTGTATGTATATGGGGTATTATATAGTCTAATTTCCTGTGAATACTTATGATATAAAGTCCCAAGTACCATTTGCTGTTTGATTTCTTTGGAGACAACTATGAAGTCATTAACTGTAAGGGAAGACACGAAGCAGAAAAAAGTAGTGTCCTCAAACATCAGTTCAGGGAGCAAGCATCCTGGTATTTGTGTGAAAACTGGATTCCAGGTGGAAGTGTCACTGACTTGTAGAATGTAGAACCAAACAGAGCTTTAAAACTTGTATTTCATGGAGTTGAAAAGAAAGAGGTAAGAAAGGAATTCAGAGATAGATACTGCACCAGAAAAGAAACATGCTTTCAGGAGTCATGTTTCCAGTCATTTGACGATAGGACTGAGGGCAGAATTATTCTCAGGTCAAAAGCAGAGGTTTATGTGATAAACAAGAGCCGTGTCGTTAAGGGTTTGGATTAGAATAAAAAAAAGTAGGCATAAAGGAAATCAATGCTGTAAATAAAAGCTTTAGAAACTAATTCATGTGTTAAAGCACGGTTTTGTACATACAAAATACGGTATACATACGGTTTTTAATGCAACCTGAATCTAGATTTCAAAAAAAAGTCTAAATTTACAGTATTACTTCATTGGAAATGTACAATTTAATGTTTTAATATGATTTCATAGTTATGCAAAATAGCCATGGTTCAGTGCATTAGTGGGAATCTGTATGTATGCATTTCAGTTCTTTTCAAAGATATTTTACCACAATTTAATTTATTTAATTTATTATGAGTGCAACCATCTGATCTAATTACGACTGCTATTAAGAGACCAAAAGGCCCAGGTTTCCTTTGCTAAGTTTAAAATAGCACTTAGTTTAAACTGTGCGGTTCACTAAGTTATGGACTTCTCCATTCACACGGGACTTTGAAGTGCACTCTTACTTTGGGATGAATCTCAATAGTATTGCTACCACGTAAAAGTCTGAGATTTACATTAAGAATTGAGATGAATGCTCCAGATGCCTATTTCTATTTTATGTTTAACAAAATTATAACCTAAGTGTATTTTTCTAACCAGTAAAATTTTTACTCTATTTTTTCTGTAAATTTTTTGTTCATATTATCACATATCCATATTGTTTTATTATTAACTTCCTGAAGATTTTTCATTTGGTGGATTAAATACACAAACAGCATTCTGTGGAATGAACTGGGAAAACTTATTTCCATATTTCAGAATATTGGTTTTATCCAACATTATTCAATCAAAATGAGTTCAAAATGACCAAAATATTTTGCTTTGAAATTTTGGATTATGGACACAACAGAGAAAAGTAATAAAAATAAACCTATTTTTAGACAACAATACAGAGAAGGAACATACTGGATCAGACCAGTGCTCCATATGGCCCAGTATTCTGTCTATAATAGTGGATGAGAGAAAGCCACTTCAGGAAAACCATGCGAACTTTGCCACTTTCTACTGTCTATGTCCCATGCATCCTCCCAGCAAGCAGAACTGTCTAATCAGACATGATAAACAGTACTTCTCTGACTGGTTCATTTATCATTTATTTATTATCATTTGTTTCCGGCGGAAAAGGACCTGGGGGTGCTGGTTGACGGCCGGCTGAACATGAGCCGGCAGTGTGCCCAGGTGGCCAAGAAGGCCAACAGCATCCTGGCCTGTATCAGGAATAGTGTGACCAGCAGGAGTAGGGAGGTGATCGTGCCCCTGTACTCGGCACTGGTGAGGCCGCACCTCGAATCCTGTGTTCAGTTTTGGGCCCCTCACTCCAAGAAGGACATTGAGGTGCTGGAGCGTGTCCAGAGAAGGGCGACGAGGCTGGTGAAGGGTCTGGAGAACAAGTCTTATGAGGAGAGGCTGAGAGAGCTGAGGTTGTTTAGCCTGGAGAAGAGGAGGCTGAGGGGAGACCTTATCGCTCTCTACAACTACCTGAAAGGAGGCTGTAGAGAGACGGGTGCTGGTCTCTTCTCCCGAGTAACAAGTGATAGGATGAGAGGAAATGGCCTCAAGTTGCACCAGGGGAGGTTTCGATTGGATATTAGGAAAAATTTTTTCACGGAAAGGGTATCAGGCATTGGAACAGGCTGCCCAGGGAAGTGGTGGAGTCACCATCCCTGGAGGTGTTCAAAAAACGTGTGGATGAGGTGCTTTGGGACATGGTTTAGCGGGCATGGGTTCTGGGTTGATGGTTGGACTCGATGATCTTAGAGGTCTTTTCCAACCTTAATGATTCTATGATTCTATGATTCTATGATCATTCATTTATGGACCTGTTTTCCATGACTTGCCTAATTTTTCTGAACCTAGTAATATATCACCTGCCTCCCCAGCCCTTTGTGGCAGCAAGTTCTAGAGGTTCTCTGCTTCCTGTGAAAGAAAGTACTGTTATTTCTTCCACATATTTCTCTGACTATTTTCAACATGTCCCCCCAATTATTTTACTACAGAATTTCGTGAAGAAATTTTACATTTAAGTTTATCTACCACTGTCATAGTTTTCTAAACCTTAATTACATTCCCCTCAGCTTTCTCCTCTTCAAATGGAATAGCTTCAGCCATTTCAATCTCTCCTTACAAGGCAACTATTCAATTCATATCATTTTTGTTGCCCTCTGTAGCTTCTCTAACTCTACTACATCCTCCTTGAGATGCAAGGTCCAGAACTGTGCACAGTACCCAATATGTGAGCCCACTCGGGTTTTATATAGCAGTGAAATCATGCCCTCTGTCTTGTTCCCCATACCCTTCCTGATCATGCCCAGCATTTCTTTTACTGTTCTTCATTGTGACTGCACATTGAGACAACGATTTCAGAGAACTGTCAATGATTGCTCCAAGTTTCTTTCCTGAGTTGTAACTGACAGTTCTGAATTCGGCTGTAGGTATTAGGCTATTTCTCCTTAGATACATTATCTTCCACTGAAGCTTATCCACCACCTTTTCACCTCTCCACTTTGTGAAGTCCTTTCGGCATTCCTCAAACGCAAAGAATTCACTGAGCTTCTCTTGCTATGACCTTACCCTGTGTGAGTCTCCATTTTACACTTTAGCCATCAAGCAATCCCACCAGTTCCCTCCAGTCTTCCTCGTTTTGATAGATGTGAAGAGCTTTTTACAAGTTAGAGCATCCTTTTCAATTTGTGTTTTAGCTTTTTGAAATTCCTGCCAACATTTGAACTAATGTGTTTTGTGGACTTTTCTGTTCTTCCCACCTGGGAATGCTTTGCATTTGTTAAAATGCTGATTTTTCCCTGTGACAACCTGAAGTTTCCTCCTTAAGTCATTCACGGGCTTTGGACCACTTCGTGTTCTTGAATTGTGGCACACATTTTACCTGGGTTTTTAACATCATATCTGTTTAATAGCCCCTAGTCTGCTTGTAAGTTTCTTGTGGTTTTGGCTTGCTCTTTTTAAGTTACTTGACAATGCACCTCATTTTTACAAAGTTTCCTTTCCTGAAATTGAATACATATCTGCCGGATTTATTTGCCATGCTCTCTCATGCTACAGTCATAAACCTAGCTGTATTATAGTCACTAACAGACATCATCTCTGTCATTAACACCTCTTGAGCCAGATGCTGGTCTTTTCAGAGGCACACTGAACATTAGTCATGTTCAGATTTTAAGTTCTGCCATTCTTAAATAGTGCTTTTCTATACTTGTCAGCATTTCCCAAGCATCTAGTTTAACTATTCCCCTACAACCATTTTAATTTTCATTCAATAGCCTGGTTCCATGATGATAAAGGTGCAATCCATTCTTGCACAGGTTCCTCCAATTTCAAAAGGCTTTCCATTTTCAACTGCATTTGAATTGCTTTTGTCTATACCAGCATATTATTCATGTACTGGGCTGAATCTCTGTCTGCCTCTCAGGTCTCATATGGAACTGGCAGTCTTTCAAAGAAAGCTAGATGCATGTCCTAGACTTCAGTTTCCTGTCCAGCCTGAATTTATAACCTCAAGAACATCCCTCCTACACTTTCCTCCATTACTAGTTATAAACACAGGTCACAATTGTCGGCTCCTCTCCAGTACACTGAAGTAATGCCTCTAGAAATATTGTGAGATCCACTATCTTTCCAGATGCAAAGCAGATTACTTTGTATCCAAGGCTTCTTTGATGTCATAAACCCAGTTACCTATGTATATAATAATTGAACAGTCCTGCTTTTTAAGATACTCTCTGTTGCGAGAGCATCCTCAATGCAAGAGCACACTGTGATATCAGCTGATAAGCTTTTCTTATCTATTTCAGAAATATGCCTATCAGAGGAATGTCCTCCTCCCTAAGGCTTTTGTACTCTCTAGAAGCAGAGGGCTCACCACTTTGGAGGTGAAACTCCTCTGCAACGCTCTTGTAGGTCTCATCCATTTCTGTACTTCTCCAATTTCTATTCTCTATTCTATTACTTCTCCATTTAATAGAATCTCCAATTCAGTCACTCTTACTTCAAATAAACTTATTACCTCAGGGCCAGGAGGTCCTTGCACTGTTAAACACACTGAAATTGTCCTATGGGTGGGTAATCACAAATGTTGTGCTTTGCAGAATAAAGTGCCTCTCTCTCTCTCCTCCCGCTCTTAGATCTGCATCTTGAGCATAAACTACACTATTTTTTGGAAGTTTACATTAGTTTAGCTTCTTTGAAGAAACTACTTATCTTACTCAACCCTCTTTAAACTTGTTAGCAATAAGTAAAAAATACTCAAGAGGGTGAAGAAGTCCCACAGCTGCACAAACAAGAGCATCCAGCTCATCTGAGGCTCTTAGTACGTTCACCAATGTTGCCATACACATATATGCTACACACAGAGACAATTCTGGGGAAGGGATTCTATTCGTTGGCTTACCTATTATAGTCCATTAAGACCCAGTCACCACAGTCAGCAGAGTCTAGACTCACTAATGAAATGCAGATGTCCATTTCAAAATCAGCTGAACAGCTCTGCAGATCTCCCTGAATATTCACCACATTTTCATTGACTATAGTAAGTGCATGGCTTGCCTAACTTGAGGTGTCTTTGTGAAAGCTGAATCCTACTGTTCTTCCCAATCAAATCACAGATAATTATATGGCTGTCAACTCTCATGTCTTTTGTGCATCTGACAATTCCTGGCGAATAATTGCTTATTTGCTTGGACTAGCAGAATATTGTTATCTGACTCCACATGTGCATCAGCTGTGGTGCCTTTGTGTAGAAAATTAGTTGGTTTTCCTGATTTCCCCCTTGTTTCTGTCTTTTATGAAAACAGAGAGAAAAGATCAGTACAACCAGACAAAATAATTCTAGGATGCTGTCTGATCACAGCTTGCTAGCAGATACAAGCAGAAGCACCAACAAGCTGAATATCCTCCTGTGTAAAGACTCAAAACGCTTTTTGCTCCTTTTGACAGCATGAGACAGCCTTAACTGAGCATGGAAGAAGCACAATTGCCAATGTCTTCTCAGTCGGTCACAGCAAAAAAAAAAAGCCAAAATAAGTACGAAATAATGTCTATTGCTAATATTCTACTGACCATGCTAGCAATCTATGTTAACCTACATCAGAGAGAAAAGATCAATTTTCAGTTATATACATTCATCTTACAATTTCAAAAATATGCAAATGTTAAAGGAAACCATGTGTATTGCAACTAATTAATATATTCTTTTTCTTACTCTTTTTTGAATGAAATCTATAAATGAAAAAGCAATGAAAACTGTAGTAGATATGGAGTGTGGATGTTGGAACTTCCCTATTAGATATGTGAAAGTTATATCTATAAAGATGTAAAGTGCTTATTTTTTTCCTAAAAGTATTAGACAACCTGAGAAAGTCTTGAAGTGTATTTTCTTGCAAATGATATTACAACACTTGTAGAGGATGAAAAAATCCAAGATGAAAAATCAAAAAAATCCAAGTATGTCTAGGGAAATATATATATACACACATAAATATATTTTGTTTTTAAATTGGTTGTTTGAATCAGCTTAGTTGCTGACCTTGCCTGGCTGTGCAACGCCCACCCAGCTACTCTCTCACTCTCCCTCCTCAACAGGACAAGGGAAGAAAATAAAATGACAAAGCTCATGGGTTGATAAGGACAGAGAGATCACTTACCAATTACTGTCACAGGCAAAATAGACTCAAGTTGGGGAAAATTAATTTAAGTTGTTGCCAATTAGAAACAGATTTTTGGACAGTGAGAAACAAAGACAAAATCTAAAACCACCTCCCCCCCACCCCTTCTTCCTAGGCTCAACTTCACTCCTCCATTCCCAACTCTTCTAACTCCTTCTTTCACCCTGAGCAGTGCAGGACGGGTGGGGAATGAGGGTTGCGGTCAGTTCGTAACAGCTCCTCTCTGCTGCTCCTTCCTCCTCACACTCTTCCCCTGCTCCAGTGTGGGTCCTCTCCATGGGCTGCAGTCCTGCAGTGTAAGACTGCTCCTGCATGGGCTCCTCTCCACTGGCTGCAGGTCCTGCCCAGAGCCTGGTCCTGTGTGGGCACTCCATGGGCTGCTGTGCTTTCAGGGCATATCCACGTGCTGTGGCATGGGTCCTCCATGGGCTGCAGTGTGGATATCTGCTCTGGCGTGGTCCTCTCCATGGACTGTAAGGAAATACCTGCTCCACCACGGTTCTCTCCAGGGGCTTGCAGAGGAATCCCTGCTCTGATGCCTGGAGCACCTCCTCCCCCTCCTTCTTCACTGACCTTGGTGTCTGCTGTCTTGTTTCTCACACTTTTTTTCCTCATTCCTCTCTCTGCTGGGCAGCGTTTTTTACCCTTTCTGAAATGCACTTCCATGGAGGTGCCACCATCTTCATTGAGGGGCTCAGCCGTGTCCTGTGGTGAGTCCGTTGGAGCTGACTAGAACCAGCTGTGTCCCAGCATGGGCAGCCCCTGGCCTCTTCTCATAGAGGCCGCCCCTGCAGCTCCCCCTCTAAACAAAACCTTGGCACCTACACCAAATGTAGGTGCATAAACCTTAATACAAATAAATGTATCTTCAAGGGAAGAAAATATTGAAGTATATTTACCTGGATTAATTCCTGATTTTTTTTTTTTAAGAAAGGAACTGTCTGATGTTGATCTATAGAGCACAAGCCTACCATGACTATCCAGATGTGCACACCCCTACACAGTCAGAAAGCCTTGTTGATCGCTGTAAGACTTGCATAGGCATGATATATGTCTAATCAGGATCAATGCAGTGTTAGAGCCTTTAAAAATATGACACCTGCAGCATAGTCTAATCTGGGAATCATGCTGCATGCAAATAGAATGAATATAAAAAAATGAAGCCATCATTCTGACAGACTTATGTGTCAAATGTATATGTATATTGTTTCTTTCTATGAATTTCTAATTATGCATTTTCACACACTTCAGTATGAAATGTGGTTATCTTTTGAATACGATTTTATGCAGTTGTCTACAGGTCATTTAATTTCCTATTCTCTTAAAATGAAGGAAAGTGTAAATCATGGATGTTGCTAGAGAAAACATTACCCAAGGGTATTCTATATTAGCATTGGCAACAGCTGATAATCATACAGATTTGCAATATCTTATCATGATGCGCACTCTGTTGATTTGGATTACTTATTTTCTGACTTTTTCTTTCTGTAAAGTTAGAAGATAATACTCCAGCTAGATTGTGAGAGACTGTCATGCATTTTCCACAGAAAAGTTATAGACCATACTTCCTTTATGTAATATGAGGTATTTTTAGTTATCTAATACTTTTAGCTATATATAAAAAAACATGAAAGGTCCCTACATGCATACGGAAGTTAAGTTAAAAAGAAGTCTGGATAACATTTTGGAATGTGTTTTTGACAATTCAGAAGCACAATATTAGAAGCCAGATAGCCCAAACGGAGGCAGATCTCATGCCAGACTTTCTCGTGAGACCAAATGTATTTAAAGGATCATATCCCAAGATCTGATTAAACTCTGTTTGGCACAAAATCTGAAAAAGTCTAAACCAATTCAATACTCTCCCCAACATTGTAAGGACTGTTTATTGTTATGCCAGATGTAGTCACCTTCTACAAGTTGGTCTGCTGACCATGGGAATCTTCACGGCACAGACTCACATACACAGATGCCTTCTTATCAACAGTCATTCCCCATGATAACACAAAAATATTCTTGAACTTAAGAGGAGGAAGTGGTCAGTGTATTTTGTACACCACAGTTTTATACCATAGAATTCTACGGTTACCCGTATTTTGAAATTTTAAACAGGAGTCATGCTTACTTTCAGTGTAGAACATTGCCTCTTGATGTTTACTATTCCAATACACAGTTAAGCTATAGCAAATGGGGCTCGCAATGCAAATTAGGTAGTTATGACATCCATGCTGAACTGAGGGATAAATGATATTCAGGTAATGTTGGCTTAGCAGGCTGTGGCTTTTCAGATTTATCATTCAAACTTCACCTTTAAAGTTCTTTAGACATCTTCTCAATGGTCTTTTTTAACGCAGTTTCATGTAAGTAACAAATAATGAGCTTTTCAGAATAGATTTGAAACAACTGAATTTCTGTCATCCATCTTCAATAAACTGGCCCATTCAGAAGTTACTTAAATGAGTTTCAAGCAGCATATTACCCTTTCCCCTATAATTAAAATAAAATTTGAAGACATACATTAATATTTATCTCACATCTTGAGCTGGTCCATCCTGTTTCACAAGAGCATTGATATCCATCAATGAGATCTATACATCTGAAATACAAAATAGTGTTATTCAGATAAAGCTGTGTAATTCTAGATTCAGCACTAGTAGTATCGTTCCATACATTCCAAAATAGTGGTCTGATGTAACGTACTGGAATCCATGACACTTTTAATTAGTTTTAATAATGGGTTTCAAATGTGTGTATTATGGGTGCTGAGGGGTCTTACAAGGATACCGATTCTCATATTAAAAGACGTCTTCCCATTTCAACCTGTTGGCATGTAACAGCTAAAGATTTGCTTTTAAGTACATCAAACTCTAATTAATCCACATGTACTGAAAACTGGTTTATGCTAATGAACAAAAATGAAAGAGAAACTGAGATAATGTAACAGTATATTACATTAGCTTAAGCAGGCAACATCTGTCATCTTTAAGTGTGCTTGTACTCTTACTTTATGGAAGACCATAATTAAAAGTGTATTTATCAACCTTCCCATATCATTAAATCTTAAATATTGCTAGTTGGGTACATTATCTTGGAGATAATAATAGTTAAATAAAAACTTCCATAAATAGCCACCTTCCATGAAGACAAGGATCTGGCAAGCATTCATTAACATTTATCTCGCAGTTTGTTCCAATAAAACCTCTCCTACAGTGACACTTGTAGGAACTGATGTCATCAATGCAACTTCCACTGTTGAGGCAAGGAGTAGATATACATTCATTTATATTTACTTCACATCTATCACCTGTGTAAAAAACAGAAGATAAGACTAAGCTTTAAATTCTAAATGCAAAGCAACTGACAGTTTATCTATTCATATTACAAATTCCAGATAATGTTTTTATTTACATACATTGTTTATATAGTTCATTATATTCATCAATAAAGATATCCCACTGGAACTACTAGAGGTACAAATGCTGAAAAGAATGGTCATATTCCAATATATTACAATGGTAACATCTGTAACTGTGGTGAGGCAAGAAGGTTTTGAGGGTCAACTTGCAAACAAAATAGTTAAATGGAGAAATTGAAATTTCAAGAGGAATTTTTTTTACACAATTAGGAAGATGAATAGCACAGGTTTCCTGTAAGAGGAATACAGAATTAAAATTATACATGTCTTGGTGGTGATCTAAGTGTAATACTTATTTTCTCAAACTGAAATTAGAATGCAGGGGCTTTCGGTAAATGATGCAAGATGTAAACTTCTTTGAAATCTTTTTGAAAACATTCATTGTAAGAGATAAGGTGGTGCACTTTTCTGCTTGTAATTTTCCTGCAAATTAGTGCCACACATTTTCCATCTAAACATCTCAGAGTACTTTAAGAAATTCTAATTGACAAACAACACGCACCTAGATCTCTTTGTACGCAGCTACTGCCCACTGTCTGGTAGGCAACTAAGCCCCCCACAGCCGCTCGCTCACTCCCCCAGAGTGGGATGAGAGAGAGAATTGGAAGAGTAAAAGTGAGAAAACTTGTGGGTTGAGATAAAGACAGCTTAATAGGTAAAGCAAAAGCTGCGCGCACAAGCAAAGCAAAACAAGGAATTCATTCACTACTTCCCATCAGCAGGCAGGTGTTCAGCCATCTCCAAGAAAGCAGGGCTCCATCACGCCTAATGGTTACTTGGGAAGACAAATGCCATGTCCTGGTTCCAGCTGGGACAGAGTTAACTTTCTTACCAGTAGCTGGAAGGGGTGCTGTGTTTTGGGTTTGGTAATGAAAGGAACGTTGATGGCCCATTGATGCTTTGGTTGTTGCTGGGTGGTGCTTGCACCGAGGACTTTTCAGCTTCCCATGCTCTGCCAGGTGCAGGGGGAGATGAGGGGGAGCATAGCCGGGGTGGTTGACCCAGCTGGCCAGTGGGGGCCACAATACCATGTCACAATACCATGTGACATCATGCTCAGTATAAAATGGCGGGGGGGGGGGGGCGCAGGGGGAGCTCTGGGGTTCCTCTCACACAGTTCGTTCGGAACACATGACCGGTGAGCAGTTGCATTGTGCATCGCCTGTTTTGTATATCCTGCTATTGTTATCATTGTTGTTATTACTGTTCTACTTTGTTTTATTTCCATTATTAAACTGTTTTTATCTCAACCTGCGGGTTTTCCTTCGTATGCCCTCACGATTCTCTCCCCCATCCTACCGAGGCGGGGGGGGGTGGTGGTGGGGTGAGTGAGTGGCTGCGTGGTGTTTAGTTGCTGGCTGGGGTTAAACCATGATAGCCATCACTCTGAACACACACCCCCTTCCTTCTTCTTCCTCTAGCTTTATATGGTGAGCATGACGTCATATGGTATGGAATATCCCTTTGGTCAGTTGGGGTCAGCTGTCCCAGCTGTGTCCCCTCCCAACTTCTTGTGCACCCCCAGCCTGCTCACTGGTGGGGTGGTGTGAGCAGCAGAAAAGGCCTTGACTCTTCGTAAGCACTGCTCAGCAGTAACGAGAACATCTCTGTATTATCAACACTGTTTTCAGCACAAATCCAAAACACACAGATATTGATGCAGTGGTACTTGCACTATGCTAAGCCACATATTGGTACAAATTAGAAGGCAGTTCTGAAACCTGTTTATCCCCCATCCCATGCCAGCATTCAGCAAACAGCTCTGATCGTTCATGCTCCTTGGACAGTCTTGCTTGTTTAGTGTCACACTCTCTGGATCACTGGCATCTTATTTGATATCACTACATATAAGAACTTAAAACTTTCAGAAATAGGTATTTTGTGAACATATTGCCAATATCTAAATTCAGGAACAGAGAAGCCAAGTTCATCTGTTTTGTTATAGAAGATCTAACTATCAAAGAGGCAATTTTCCTTGTAAGTCCGTATTAGGAAAGAAAATTCTTAATCTGTTCTTATCAAGGAATACTTCAAAAGCATTGGCAGGATGGTAGTACTACACAATAATATACTTCCAGTTCACTTTACTTGCAACTCTAAAGTGACTATTTTTCTTGTATCTGAATGGTGAGGGCATCTCTATAACATCGTATTTCTATTCTACACCATTTCAAAATAAAAGGTCACTTCATGATTGTAGATCTTTTCATTTTCCTGGTCCATTTAGCAAAGTCTGTGAATTTTAAAATGTGATAGCCCCAAGGATATGGGTTTTTTGGATAAACGAGTAATTCCAATCTTTGCTCTCATAACCAGCTGTATTTTCAGTCAATCATGCTTTCATTCCTATCTTTCCAATGCGGCTGATCAGAAATGGCATTAGCTTCCCATGCAAACAAAAAAGTCTGTTCTTCTAAGAAATCTTTCTAATTTAAACTTACCGAATTAGTGAGAGGATATATTAATGAAATGGGTAGTATTAACGTACACAGACTGCTGGTGTTTTTTGTACTATGTACTGTTACTAAAACAATACAACTTACTTTTAAAAACTCACTTTCCTAGTTAATCACACATGTTACTCAGGAGGTGCAAATCTATATTTTAAAGGTTCTCGGTTCGAATTCAGTAATTTGCTTTTGATACTGAGATATATGTGAAAGCAATAATAACTAAAAAAATAGTTTTAGTGTTTTATGAATTTTTAAGGCAGGTATTTCTGATCTTGAAGAAAGCAAACCATAGAACAGCTCTGTTCACTTTTTTTTTATTATTTAAAATAGTTTGCTTTATAAATAATCCAATGCCATTCATTCCTACTGCTACTTTTCACTGGTGCTGTTTTCTATCCACTGAAGGAAATAACCCTGAAATCAAATTACATTATATTTAAAAGATAGTATATTGCTAGTACGATATTTAAATATTAGTTCAGCAATATACCAGTAGCAGATTCCAAAATCACCTAATGAAATTTGATTTGACTATAATTAACCCATTGCTTGGCTGAGACACCTCAATGGCTGCAACCTTTCATTTGAAGAGGTTGACACATTGATATATTGATTATGAAAGACAGATTAAGGGTTAAAGTAATCGTTGATGATTATTCCATATTTACATGTGCTTCCATTACTGCATAATTTATTGAGAAAGGAAAAATTATAGTTCCTTTAGATGATTAACATCTTGTAATTGAATAGATTCTGTTTTACATTCCCGACCTACTTTTATTTATGCTACACATTGATCTACTACCTCAATGCCATTGAATGGATTTCTGCCTGAACAGCTCAATGAATGCAATGGTAATGTAATGAAAATCCATCACCTGATTGTGGGAAAAGAAGACTCAGTGCATAAATTTAATGTATCAATAAATGATTACAAAAATTACGTTTCAAAAGACAAGACACATTGGGAAAACATATTTTATATCTTCGTTTCGTTCCTAGAAAAAAAACTTACAATTGTAAACTTGAAGAGTTTTAAAAACAGGAATCATTGCACTATTTCTTTTTTTAAAAAATTACATACTCAGAATTACCAAATTGTGGAGAAATATTCAACATGTACTTTATATAAAGAGATTTTCCTTTTCTGTAACTTGAATACTTAAGCTAGACATGACTTAATATATTTAATAGTCACAGTAAGAGAGAACAAGTCAGTAAAATGCCATAGTATTGCAATAAAATCTTCAACAGTTCTTAAAACAAAATTAATAGGTTACTTCCACTGAAGTGCCCAAACACTTGCTTGGTTGATTTGGGTAAAAAAAAAAAAAAGTAATGAAATTTAGTAAAATTCTGATCAAAGTGCCAAATTAGAACTAGTCATACATATTGTTAATCCAAAGACATGGTTCTTTCTTATTTGTTCTCATGTCTTTTGTAAAGGCCTGTCATCTTGGACAATCCAGTAAAATATTCATAATGAGTTAATGAAAAAATAAACCCTCAGAATAGCCACATAAATTGAAGAAAGTAACTATTTTTAGTATTCTAGACAGGGTATGCTCACGCGAGATTAAAAACTTTTAAAATTATTTTTCTAAAAATATGTAATTTTGTGCAAATGACAGTGGGCAGAATGTATCTGCCCATTCCTCAGCTTCTATGTGGCAGTGAAAAGAGCAGAATTCAGATAATATTAGGGAAATTAGGGAAGTCAGAATGTAATACATCCCACCTAACTTTAACTATTGTAAAATTAAGGAGCTAGTTTAAGATAAGTGTCTAAACTCACTTTAAAATGGATAAAGAGAGAAGCAGTTTCAAAGGGTGACCTGTATCATGTCTTGAACACCACTTATCTTGAATGTCCTAGTGGTGGCAATGACTGCAGAACGAAATTAAATGAGTAATTTGGACTAGCTGCCTAGTTTTTAGAGGACTAAAATTAGGGGAAATTAAGCCTATTCCTAATGTCAGCTGTAAACATCATCATCCATGTAATGCAGCTTACTCCACATTTTTTAAATCTACAATTTCTTTTTTTGTGGTGTGTATAGGAGTTTTTGGAATACCAGAATGAGGCCTGAAATAATGTTTCCTTAAATAAAATCTTTCTTCTCAGCTTCAGTTCTCCCACTCCTTAGAGTTCAACAAGAACATATCACAGTAGTCTTCCTTTATTTTTGTCCAAATACTGTGAAATACTGTACATCAATTTTCAAGGCAATCTTTGCTTAAGAGAATGCTTACTGTCACAAAGTGTCTTTAATCTCCAGGTGTATTTGAAATACAGGAACCAAAATTCATGAAGTAATGTTCAGACGGGGAATAACATGGGAAGCTAGAGAAATGAAACTTTGTGCTTAGTTTCTTTAAAAAACAGGTATCATGAGTTGTAATTAAGATTAGATTCTGCCAAGAAAGACTGAACCTGATGGAAAGAACAGAAACACCTTGTAGTGATATCTCCATATTCTGCCCTTACCAGGAAAGCTTTAGCAATGTTAATAGGCAAAATGGACTTTTGGTCCTGCCAGTGTTAAAGTTTCAGATATATGTAGAGAGTAAAAGTCCATTTTGTCATTCTCACCCTAAAAGGAATTTGTGAGATTTGCTGTGAATACAGACTATAATAATTACAGTAATTACTGGTACAACAGGTTTAAAGATGAAAAGGAACACATGTAACATGAAAAATAATTAAATAAAAAAAGAAATAAAAAATAATGTAATTCTGAAATATTAGGTCTAACAAAGAAAATAACTTGCTCAATAATAGTTCAAATGTTCTTGCCAAAATGCACTAACTGAAAATATTTTTGATAGTTTTTATAAAAAATAATTTACATTCAGATGCTAAAATTTCTTCTTTAAATTCAACACCCATATTCTAATACCCTCTGAACAAATCAGGCCAAATATGTCCCTGGCATTAATCCCTTAGCATCACTGGATTAATCCATTCTGATTTGAATAAACATTTTCAGTTAAATTATTTCCAAGAGCAAAATGTACTAAATTTGTAATTTGCCACACTGTAGACACAAAAAGGCTGGCAATCGTTCATGACTGTGACCTAGGCAGTCTGTTATTCTCTTCCAATGTGACTGTCATTTACTTCAAAACCTGCCTTCTTTTTCAATTCTTGTTAAAAGTATGAAAACTTTCAATAAAATTGATATTGCTGTATTATAAACATTATAATATAACTAAACATTCTGCAAAGTTGGTGTGAGAGACAGACTATAATACCACAGAAATAGCACTTTAAGTAAAGCATCGCCTGTAAATTGTTTCATAGCTCTAACTGTGCCAGATGTGTTACTGGGCCTAATACACCTCCTGGAGCTCTGCTTTACAGATTGTACTTACCATGCTAGAAATAATGCCTCCACGCATCAAAGAAAAGGGAAAAGTATCTCACACATACCACGTCTGGGGGATAATTGATACTGATGGAAACCTGGGGGCTCCCCTGTGTGTCAGAGTGCAGCAGAAGGCAAGGAAATGCCATAGATGTGAGAAGACAAGAGTATGGAGTAATAACAATAACACTAAGGTGAAAAGGAGACAGCTATTCTACTCCTTCAAATCATCCACTCATGGGAAGGATCAGTCTGTCTCGTACCTTAATAAAGAAAACTCAGCAGCCTTTTCCAATGCCCTTTTTATGTTCAACCTACTTCATTAATTGGGGATGCCTCAGCCTTTCTTGGAGCTTATTTGCACAATTCCACACCTACATCCTAATCTAGAGATTGGCACATCTTACATGAAGACTTTCATTTTTTCAACTGTAAACCCAAATAAGAAATTACCCTTCTCTGCCTTCAAGGATTTTTCTCACCAACTTCAGATCCAACCTAGAATCTCTCCCTCTCCCGATCACTGGGCATTTATTCTCAGCCTTCTGTTAAAAACATGATTATGTTTTTGCATTTCTTCCCTCAGAAACACATTCCCCTAGCATCCAACTGAGTTTTTACAAGCTGCAGTGCACCTAACAAGCCAAAAAGTCAGATACTAGACTTGATCCTGTAAGTATTTCAGCACAGGAAAGGAGGAAGTTTGAAATGGCGGTGGGTCCTAGAAATTTTTTTTTTTGCAAACTCTCCTAGTCGCGAAACTTGAGCTCCTCAGGAGCTTTTTCCTTTTAACAGAATAGGGCTGAAAGCAGACACTGTGAATGTGAAAATGTACCATACAGCAAACACCTCTGATTTATGTGTGACCTCTGACATGCACAAGCATTCTTAGCTATGCTCTCTCTTTAAGCTTTCATCCTACTACTAACAAGAACAACTCTGAAGTTTTTCTATATATTTTTGCATTTCGCCTATGACTGATGCACTCATGCCAAGTTCTGTAGTCTATGCAATGTACATAATGACTTATTTATCTTAAAATCATTCAGCTGTTCAGCTTCATTACTTTAAGACACTTTTTTGGTTGGTTTCTTTATACTGCATACACATAACTTCGCAAAATTTTTATTTTTTACACAGTAAATAACATGTTTTTTTTTTTATAAGAAATTTCTGTGATAATCTCTAGATCCTCCCCTCTTGGTAAGTAAGCTTGACATTTTCATGACATTTTGTGTTATTTGGATGTTTTTGTGATTATGTGTTACATTTCTGAGAATAAAAATACTTTGATTTTTGAAAACACAGTATATATTCTGGTTTGTTTACTTCTTATTAGATTTATTAGAAGACATATTAGAAGTTATATATATATATTTTAAAAACCTCTATATACCAAATATTAAATTACTTGATTGTAAGGGCTGAAGACTGAGGAAGATTATCATTTACACACCTCTTCAGTTCTTTCTTTTCTAGGAGATGATAAAGAGATTTGAGTGCTGTTTCTGAGATTAAAAATTCAGGATATTAATTTATGATAATGCCTAGTATGAAAAGAGAGGAAAAGGAAGAAACACAGAATTTTGTGTAAGAATAAAGTCAAAGACATACTACCCAGAAAAGAAAAAAAAAAAAAAAAAATCAGGTATTTTACCTATTACAGGAAGATGGAGAAGATAAATCTTGAAAAAATACAGTATGCAATAATTTCTACCAGGTATAAATTTATTTCCACAGCTTTTGAAATACTTTCTATAATACATATATTTTCTGAATACACATCTGTACAAAACCACATTGTCAATAAATGCTTTAGTCTCCTTAGAAGACATTTTTCAGCAAAATTTATCTTTTATCTCCGATAAATTAACTTTGACACATTATGCCCCAATCATATTCTAAAACAACCACCTTACAAATCTAGAAATATGTTGCCTCTTAAAATTAGTAACTGACTGCAAAGAACTAGTAATCATTTTGTCACAGTGACATTAATCTTGTGAACAGCATAATGTCCTTTTAACAACATTTTAGTATTGCCTCATTCAGCCTGTTATGAGTAAATAAGCTGTAACAAAAGTTTTCTAAGTATGCTGCATGAAAAACTAGGGCTGATAAGGTTGCTGAGCCTGTTTTTGTTGATTTCATCTTAAGAAAGATTTATTATAGCACAGTGACTAATACCAGAGATTTAGATTTCCTATTTCTATTGTATTTTGTGTCGGTAATAGATTTATTTCAGGCAATTATTTCACTTTCCTTATATTAAGTCAAGTTAAATTGGTGCCGATCAGACTGCAGAAAATTTGAGTGGTTGCAAACTATTTTGAAGTAAGTATTTTTTTCTTTCTTTAGACAAGTTTTGATTTCCACTCCGGATGGGAAAGCAAAGAGAACTTTACAAGACAAGATCAGACCACAGGAACAAAGTAATTGAGACAAATACAGATTAATTTGCTTGGACTAAAACTTTTAAGATATTTGTTTTCATTAAATATCAATTTTGGATCTTAGATATGCATGCGTGGCTTTTAAGAACTGTATCTGCCCATTTAATTTAAAAGTGAACGCAAGAACCTGAGGGATTAAATACAAAAATATCACCTTGCACTGCCTGTTATTTTGATATTTGAACTCTAGACTGGAGCACAATGACACCATCAGAAGCAGCAATCTACCTAAGCAAATTACTTCTTGGTTTACTGCTATGCCTAGTCACAGTATCAGATCAAGCATCATCTTAGTGATTTGAACACTTTCCACTGAAAATAATAGAAATTAAAAAATTCATAATCTTGTGACAGGTGAAAAGGAACACACCATATAGACAGTCTAGAATTCAAGGACAGTCCTATTAATGTTTTAACAGTCTGATAGTCAAAATTATCAGTACTGAAAAGCATCGATATTAAAATCATAGAATCATAGAATCATTAAGGTTGGAAAAGACCTCTAAGATCATCAAGTCCAACCGTTGACCCAACACCACCATGCCCATTAAACCATGTCCCAAAGCACCACATCTACACGTTTTTGTGAACGCTTCCAGTGATGGTAACTCCACCACTTCCCTGGGCAGCCTGTTCCAATGCCTGACTACCCTTTCAGTGAAAAAATTTTTCCTAATATCCAATCTAAACCTCCCCTGGCGCAACTTGAGGCCATTTCCTCTTGTCCTATCGCTTGTTACTTGGGAGAAGAGACCAACACCCGCCTCTCTACAGCCTCCTTTCAGGTAGTTGTAGAGAGCGATAAGGTCTCCCCTCAGCCTCCTCTTCTCCAGGCTAAACAACCACAGCTCCCTCAGCTAGTCCTCATAAGACCTGTTCTCTAGACCCGTCACCAGCTTTGTTGCCCTTTTCTGGACACGCTCCAGCACCTCAATGTCCTTCTTGTAGTGAGGGGCCCAAAACTGAACACAGTATTTGAGGTGCGGCCTCACCAGTGCCGAGTACAGGGGCACAATCACCTCCCTACTCCTGCTGGCCACACTATTTCTGACACAGGCCAGCATGCTGTTGGCCTTTTTGGCCACCTGGGCACACTGCCGGCTCATGTTCAGCCGGCCGTCAACCAGCACCCCCAGGTCCTTTTCTGCCGGGCAGCTTTCCAGCCACTCTTCCCCAAGCCTGTAGCGTTGCCTGGGGTTGTTGTGACCCAACTGCAGGACCAGGTACTTGGTCTTGCTGAACACCTCATACAACTCGCCTCGGCCCATCGATCCAGCCTGTCCAGATCCCTCTGCAGAGCCTTCCTACCCTCAGGCAGATTAACACTCCCGCTCACCTTGGTGTCATCTGCAAACTTACTGAGGGTGCACTCGATCCCCTCATCCAGATCATTGATAAAGATGTTGAACAAGACTGGCCCCAAAACTGAGCCCTGGGGAACAACGCTTGTGACTGGCCACCAACTGGATTTAACTCCGTTCACCTCAACTCTCTGGGCTTGGCCGTCCAGCCAGTTTTTTACCCAGCGAAGAGTACACCCGTCTAAGCCATGAGCCGCCAGCTTCTCTAGGAGAATGCTGTGGGAGACAGTATCAAAGGCTTCACTAAAGTCCAGGTAGACCACATCCACAGCCTTCGTTAAAAGGGTTATACCAAAAATGTCCGCAAACCTTGCCAGTACCTAACCCTTTCCACTGGTGGTGTGCTCGTGTCTCAATTGTTCCTGTGGGTCTAAAGTTTGACACTACAGTTTTCTCCCAAATGTTGCAGATGGGGGGGTGGAGGGAGGGGCATTGCAAGGGTTTGCCAGCATCATGACATCTTTGCCAAGAGGATTGAGATGTACCTGGCAGGGGATTTCTTTCTTCTCTTTGTGTGAAGGAACATGATACTGATACTTTCTTCTTCCCCTAGTCTTGGGCTCTGCTTGGGTTTCCCTTTATACTTTTTCCTGTCACAGCCCCCTTCCTTCTCCCAGGCTGCCAGCTGCAGCCTGGCAGTGGCCCCCAACCCCCCCAGCCCCACGCACACAAAGGGCTATGGTTTGCCAGGCAGTGACTTGGGGGCAAGGTGTCACCCCCTGCCCAGCAGGGCCACCCCAGAGCTGAAGCCAGAGCAGGGGAGGCAGCAGTCACTGGCCTCAGCACAAGGGTTAAACCAGCGACACCCAGCTCAGGCCATGGCAAGTCTGAGCCCCTGCTCTGCCGGGTCAGCGCATGGCCGGGGCATCCCCCTGCCAGGGGCAGAAATCATATTTACTGGATTAAAAAATGATAAAATTGAGCTATACCTACAGATATCACAGTTTAGAATTTTGATTCAGTTAACAGATGAATAAACTTACAAAAAGGGATGGAGAACAAGATAAATCTGAAGACAGTGCAAGTAAAATCTATTAATTCATGCCTGAATATTGGAAACATCGTGACAAAAATGTCATAGTTGTCAATATTGCCAGAAGAAGTCACACTGTAGCTGGGCAAGCTGCAAATATCAGTTCAATATTTATTACATTTTAACTTTGATTTTAAGAACATACGGTTTAGTATGAGCAATTACTTTATTGAGAAAAACTTTTAAACTAAAAGATAACTGGAAACTTGTAGCTGAAAAACAAATTTCTAAGCAGCAAAGTATCTCTCATTTGAACTAATACAGTTCAATATGGAGAAAAGAACTGTATTGGTATGTTGTATATATAATGTATATATTTCATATTATTAATATAAACACACATAGTCTGTAAGAGAAATATCCATGGTTTTTTTTCAGTATAGACACTGTTTATTAGTCATTTTAACAGTGTAATATAAAATGGAGTGTAAAAATAAAGTTAAAATAAGGGAAAACTGGAGAGCTGTACTATGTGGTAAAGTCATCAAGAAAAAGATGTTCCAGCATCACTCTAAAATGATATAAAATAGCTTTGTGTAAAAAAAAATAATTCATATTTACTTCCTTATCACTCTATAACCTGAATGCCTCCAGAATATATTATTATTATTATTATTATTATTATTATTATTATTATTATTATTATTATTATTGCTTTTGATTTTCTTCTCTATTAGGCGTGTTTTATATAGTCTGTAACAGTCTTATTTAAAATTGAAGCAGTTATGCATTTTCATAGTCAATTGATAATAAAAGTCAAAGTTTACTGTATAGCTAAAAACTCAACCTGTCTTTCTTTTCTTGGGACAGAAGGAATCACACTTACTACTAATAAATTGATGTATTATTCACATTAAAGTTTAAATGTCCCATCAGAAATGAGAACAGTACTGTCCTTGAAGTGAACAGCCTGGTTTGACCCTATAGCTAACTGCTTTTGGTAAGGTTGGACTAAAGACCTCCCAAGGTCCCTTCCAACCCAAATTATTCTGATTCAAGAATGAAATTTCCCCGGTAACTTGACCTGGTAGCCAGGTTAATGGCAAAATGCATGGGATCAAAAGTGTGCAAGGGATACATGGAAGGAGGTGAAAATGCAACAAGAATCTGATCATGGTTATATGGAAAATTACTTGTGAATAGCATGTATTTCATCATAGCCTAATAATTTTCAAAATTCTTATGCTATTTAATAACACTCTGGTCAAATTCAACCTCCTCACAAAAAATCCAAAAAGAAAGTATGCAGAAAAGGGTAGGCTGCTTTTTTTTCCGTTTAGATTGATGCTAGTCACACACTGAGACTCCATGCATGTAAGCACGAAGTACAAACACTGCGAAATAATCTTAATAACTCGAAATAATCTTATTTACTGATAAGAAAATGTATTATTTAGAATACAGGTATGCCTTGGGTAGTATATTTAGGCACTAATGTTTGGTTCATTTAATTACTATAGCACAACACCTTCACTATTTGTTTCAAATGAGAACTTGGCAACTTAGAATCTTTAGGCGGACTGCGGGGAAATAAAACAGATCCAAGTCACTTAATCAGTGAGACCCAGAGAGTTGCCCCATACATTTTTCCACTACAAACTGGAAAAAAACCAATGGAATTGCTAAGAAAACTACTAGGTTCCTAGCATGAAAGGTCAACCCATTCTACTTTAGTGAATAAAATACTCTTCATTAAGTCATCTATTCTGAATCCTGTTGAGGATAAATAACAGAGATTGCTGGCAGAGATAGCTACAGAGAACCAAAAAAATTCATGACGCTACCATGGCCATGCTTTTCAGAAATAAGAAGCATGATTTTACAGTAACTGTTCTAACATATAGCACGTTGAGTTCTGCGAAGTGAAACCATCACTCATCAGTCATTCCTTTAGATATTTATTGCTGTGACTGACCGAATCATTCACAGGTTTTTAAGTGATGAATTACATGTTTTTATATAACTAGTTCCCAGTCATGAATTTTTGAGTGCATAGCAAAAAACCACACCATCAGAAATAGCTATTAAAATATTCTTATTTCATTTGTAACATCTTTTAGAACTACTACAACAATTTAATACAAAAGATTTAGACATTAAGTACATTTACAACTTACACAAGCTCAAATAAGTATTGCAGAATCACAGAAGAACCAACTGGCATTATGATGCATAATGTTCCTCTGTGGTGTTCTAGCATTAAAGCTGCTTAAAAGTGCCTTTGTCACAGTATTTGTAGTAGAGCAATTTGTGTGGAAATTGAGATTTCAATCCTGTGGACCTTGGTGACTCTTACAGAACAGAAACTCCTTTGAAGTATGCACAGTGGTATACTTGAATACATTCAAAGACCCCTCCCAAAGTTACACTTGCTGAAAAGCACAGAGACTGTCCTAGCTTGCAGTAACAGCTAGGAAACAGCTCTAAAAGTTGTATCAGGGCTTTCTTTAATTTGTTGTAGGTATAATGTGAAGCACTGATTTTGGCTCTAGAAGCCCTAGATAATTTAAATTCTCACCTAATATCTTACCATAATAGATAAGATTCAGATATACTCACTTGACCACAAGATCTCAAATGTTATCACTGGATAGTCCTATACCCTGAATTCTGCATTTCAAGCAGCTCAAAAAATCTTCAGGGAAGGATACTACACCTGCTTTACCCTGGAACATTGATCTGACAGATTATATTTATGAGAAGGTAAATTAGGATGTTATCAATTTCAGTTACTATCTGCTTAGCTGGGGAATGTCTCAGTTTTATTAAATGTTCCTGTTCTGTTAAATAGTATGTGTGTGTCCTAAGAAAGATACTTATATGTGGTATATATAGTATCATGATCAAAAACATAAGGCAAACCACAGAACTTCACAGCAGCACTTCCATAATTAGAATACAATGTTTAACAGTGATTCTATTCTTGTGAGGCATGGTTTCCTGGAGGAATGGATGATGATGATGATGATGATTATTATGATTATTATTATTACCTATGATTACTTTGATTGCCACTTTGTGGCAACAAGACAGAAATAACAAGAATGGTGCCAATATTCTTGGAGGCCTCAGCAAAATCCGTTAACTTTCGGAGAGGCAACCAGCCTTTCCATGAAATCCACAAGGGAAGTCAGGTACTAAAGGACTTTAGAAACTAGAAAACTGAGGAAAGAACTATCAGCACATGTCTAGGTAGCATAATGCAGTAGAGTGTTAGAGTCCCTAAGAAAGATGTGCAAAGCAGTAGCTCTGGAAGGCCAAAAGCAGTTTAGTCATGTTAGTATGGCATTGTATCTGGCTTCACCACCATGCCTCTAAGGAGAACTCATTAGCCTGGGGCTGACACCATTCTGAGACAGCTAAATTTTTTTTTGCTATTCAATCCAGCTTGCAAATTTTGAACTGTGATGTATAGTATGCTTACTGCTGTCAACTGCATGAGTCTAAGGGATCACCTTCCTCCACTTTCACTAACAAATTAAAAAACTGTTCTCAAACGTTTCCAGATCTGCTTGATATGGAGCAAGAATGTTTCACATAAGCTGACAGAATGCACGGATGGCTCACCTACTGGATATTTTATATTAAAAATACCTCTTCTGGGTTTTTTTTCCACTTAGTAGAAATGATTAATATTAAACAGACCAGCCACAGAAAGAGAGAGAATGTGGGAGAGGATGCATCACCATAATCTTACATTATGTGCAAGAATTGGATTCAAGACTTTGTTCTGGTAAAGATGGAGTGATGTATGCAAAAAGAAGCAGCAGTTATTTGAAACTCTTTATTAATGTTGTTGCATTTAGTAACCCCTATGAAGGTGCAGAAAACTTGGAGGAAAGTCTGTGAGAATCAAATTGAGATTTTCTCCCAATCCACAATATCACTTTAGGCAACGGGTACGATGAGAAATGGCTGTAAGTCCTAACATGTACATGACTGCATGAACAGTGTCCTTTTTATCATTATAAAGAGTTGTCTTCTACACTGATGCTATTCATAAATAACACATCGTTTCTTTTCAGCATTCAAAAATAAGAAGCAGAGCTAGTTCTATTTCTCTTTTACTGACTCCTATAAAACCAGAAAAAGAAGCTGGTTCTGTTTGAAGATAAACAGTAATTAACTGTACAAGACATTGGTCAAATCACCTTAGAATTGATATACTAAATACATTCAAATCAGACAGTAATGAGCATGAAGAACAAACACTTCACATTTATATATTCTTTGCCAAAAGACAAGGATTTTCCTCCCTAAAGGCACAGATCTGTAACTCAAAACAATTATATTTTACTAAACAAGGGGAGTGACTGTCATCCAAGTTCCTAATCACCAGATTTAATTTGTATACACAGTGAGAGTTGCTGTTGCCAAACACTCATTATGAATGGGCTGTAGCATTGCATATTTTGAGCATAATCTGTACAAAAAATTAGGTAGTTATTGACTTTGTCTCCTTAAGGACCAGAGACTTTGCATGCACTATGGAGACCTTTCTTTCTTACAAATAGGATTCTTAGCTGTTCAGTAACCTCACTGCTTTGAAACTACAAATACATTTCTCAGCTTTCTAGTTGGAGGTCACTGCTATATGGTATAGTAACCTTCACAGACCACATAAAATGAATGTTTCCTCAAAGAAGAAAATACGTACTGGACTATCTTTTCCTAATTGAAGGAATCAATCAAGAAGCTTAAGCTGAAGATTTGAAATAAAATTATCAAAATGTAACAAAGGTTAGACACAATAATCTAACTTGGTTTCTACTGTGGCATACAGAACACTGGGCCAAACATATAAACTCTTCTATTCTGTTCTTGTATTCATTTCCTGTAATTCAGTACCCTATGGGCTGCATACGAGGGTGCTGAGAAAGCTGGCTTATGTCCTTGGAAGGCTGTCTTCTGTCATGTCTGAAAGCACATGGAAATTGGGGAAGGTCCCCAGTGACTAGGAAAGGCAAACATTGCACTTATCCCCCCAAAAAAGCCAGAAGGATGATCTGGGGAACTACAGGCCAGTAAGCCTCACTATCCCATGATCTGGGAAGATCATGGAGGGAATCTTCTTAGAAGCCATTTCTATGCAATAGAAGGAGAAGAAGGCGACTGGGAACAACCAGCATAGGTTGAGACCAGCCCTGTGGAGAAGGACATGGGGTACTCATGGATGAAAAGCTGGACATCAGATGACAATGTGCGCTCGCAGCCCAGAAGGCCAACCGTATCTTGGGCTGCATCAAAAGAAGTGTGGCCAGCAGGTCGAGGGAGGTGATTCTGCCCCTCTACTCTGCTCTGCTGAGACCCCACCTGCAGTACTGTGTCCAGCTCTGGAGTTCTCAGTACAAGACATGGACCTGTTGGAGTGGGTCCAGAGGAGGGCCACAAAAATGATCAGGGGGATGGAACGCTTCTCCTATGAAGAAAGGCTGGGAGAGTTGGGATTGTTCAGCCGGGAGAAGGCTCCAGGGAGACCTTATTGCAGCCCTTCAATACTTAAAAGGGGCTTATAAGAAAGACGGGGACAAACTTTAGTAGGGCCTGCTGTGATAGGACAAGGGATAGTGGTTTTAAACTAAAAGAGGGCAGATTCAGACTAGATATAAGGAAGAAATTTTTTATGATGAGGGTGGTGAAACACTGGCACAGGTTGCCCAGAGAGGTGGTAGATGCCCCATCCCTGGAAACATTCAAGGTCAGGTTGGACGGGGCTCTGTGCAACCTGATCTAGTTGAAGGTGCCCCAGCCCACGGCAGGGGGGTTGGACTAGATGACCTTTAAAGGTCCCTTCCAACCCAAACTATTCTATGAATCTACAGGGTTATGCAGAGAAAATCATGCCTGAACAACCTGATTGCCTTTTATGATGAAATGACTAGGTCTGTGGAAGAGGAGACAGCATAGGATGTCACTTATCTTGATTTTAGCATGGCTTTGACACTATCTCCCACAATATTCCTGTATCCAAGTTAGGACGTTAGAGTCTGGAAGGGTGGACAACTGGATGGCTAAAAAGCTGGCTGGCTGGTTGCGCTCAGAGGGTTGTGGTTTATGCAACATACTCTACCAGGAGGCTTGTTAAAAGAGGATTACACTCAAGTCTGCCACTAGGCTCAGAAACCTGGGAGGCTTGAGATCGGACTTTAGTAGTAAACCCGGAAAAAAAAAAGACAACTTTGACTACCTCAGACTCTTCCATGTCTTTTGTCACTAGGTCCCCCTCCCCACTGAGAACCAGGCCCACTTTTTTATTGGCCTCCCTTTTGCTGCCAATGTACATATAGAAGGCCTTCTTGAGGCTTTGCACATTCTTCTCTATTCTCAGCTCTAGCTCAGCTTTTCCTTTCCTAATTTCAACTCTGCACACCTGGGCAATGTCTTCATATTCCTCCTAAGTAGTTCACCTCTGCTCCTTCCACCAAATGTGTGCTTTTCTGCATCTGAGCTCAGTCAGGTGTTTCCTATTCATCCTTGCTGGCCTTCTGCCATGCCTTCTTGACTACTCTCTTCCCTGAACAAGGATGAGCAGTAATTGGAAAAAAGCTGCTACCAAACTAAGATTTAATTGGTTAAAGTATGGCTTAAGGCTCTAGTTAGTAGACGGTAAGTCACTTCGAAAGGAAAAAGAACGTTTATGTCCTGACCTTGGCTCTCAGGAGAGGGAACTAGCAGTCTAGACTTGGCACTTCAAGCCAAATACTTGATGAGGTTACGCATTACTGTTCTATGTTCTTTCTGGCCAATGAAATATTCCATACCATATGACATCATGCTCAGCTTATAAACTAGGGGAAAGCTGGCCGGGGGCCACTGCTCTGGGACTGGCTGGGCATCAGTCGGTTGGTGGTGAGCAATTGTTGTTTTTTATTTCATTTGCATCATTTGTCTTTCTTGGGTTTTATTTCTCTCTCTTTTTGATATCTTCCTTTTCGTTACTTCTTCTTCTTCTTCTTCTTCTTCTTCTTCTTCTTCTTATTATTATTATTATTATTATTATTATTATATTTCAGTTATTAAACTCTTCTTATCTCAACCCATGTGTTCTCATTTTTACTCTTCCGATTCTCTCCCCCGTCCCATTGCAGGGGGGGAGTGAGCAAGCGGCTGTGTGCTGTTTAGCGGCCTGCCGAGTTAAACCACAGCACCAGGAAATCCTTCCTGAATAGTGTTGAAGCTCAACAAGTACAGCAAAAGTGCCTCCTTTTTTCCTTACAAATCAGGCTAACTTATAGCATGGACATTATAGCACTTCTCAGGAAAATGCATAAAGTAAATCTGCCCCTTCATGATGGTGTGTTCACTGAACCTGAAGTTCCCAAAACTTATGTGAATGCTCTAATCATTAAACTAAAAGACAGACACCACTACCTCCACATTTTGTACAGAAACCCACTTCTGCCAGTACACATGTTAAATTCATTCTTGGAATCCAATCAGTTTTGGCCTCTCTTGATATGTAAGCTGCATCTTGCTTTGAAATCTCAGGGAGCATACCATGAGATTCCTCCCCTCTGACTCTAAATAAATAGTCACTTCAGATAGTAGTGTAGTAGCAAGGAATACAGACAGAGGTTTAAGGACTGCAGATGCAATCACTGCCAGAGTCGGCTGGCAGTATGAAGCTGTAGAAGTAGCTGGGAAGGTCAAAAAGATACAGAAAACTTCTCTCCCCGTTTATTGATTAGACCTTGTGGGACTTTTTTGTTAGGTCAGCCTATTGTATAAAAAACAGAGCAGAGTTTTCATTGTCATGTAGACAAGATGAACAGCAGGTTCTGAGGCCTAGGATAAGGAAGGCTGGGGCTCAGAGCTGGCATTAAAGATAAAATACAAGATGAGTTATTGAAGCCAAGGTTTTTACTTGGTTTAACGTACAACTTAAGTGCACCCTTAGTCACTTCCAAATGTCAGTTTGTACTGATCTCATAGAGAAGATAAAGACTGTAAGGGTAGATCTGAGATTAAGAGAATAGCTATTTAGAATTAAGGAGTAATTACTGCTTTGCAGAAATGATGACTGAACCTTTACAACAAAAAGTGATTTCATGGTCCTTAGTAATTTTTAGGCATCTTTTGGATCAGATGCCTAATAATTGGCAGTTTGAATCAGAATTTTGAATTCACATACCTCAGTTTAATACACATACTATTTTAGCCACTGAAATCTTGAGTATTGGGTGGAGGTGTCAAGGTGTTGGCAGGGGTGGAGGCGAGCTGCAAGGCAGCTTCTGTGAGAAGAGACCAGGGGCTGCCTCATGCCGGACACATGCAGTTCCAGCTGGCTCCAATGGGCCCACTGTAAGACACAGCTGAGCTCCTCAGCCAAGATGGTGGCACCTCTGTGAAAACGTGTTTAAGAAAGGGCAAAATACTGCACAGGCAGAGTGAGGAGGGGGAAGCGAGAAACAACCCTGTGAGGATCAAGGTCAGAGAAGGAGGGAGAGGAAGTGCTCCAGGCGCTGGAGCAGAGATTTCCCTGCAGCCCACGGAGGAGACCATGGTGGCGCAGGTATTCCTCTCCAGCCTGTGGAAAGCACTCCCGACACAAGCAGGATATCCACGCTGCAGCCTATGGAGGATCCCATGCCAGAGCAGGTGGTTATTTCCTGAAGGAACTGTGGCCTGTGGAGGGCCCATGCTGAAGCAGGTATATCTTTAAGGATTACAGCTCGGGCAGAAGACCCACGCAGGAGCAGGGGAAAAGTGTGAGGAGGAGGGAACAGTGGAGAGGAGCTGTTACGGATTGACCACAACCTCCCATTCCCCATCTCCCTGTGCCGCTCCGGGTGGGGAGGTAGAAGACTTGGGAATGAAGTTGAGCCAGTGAAGCGTGGCGGAGGAGGGAAGAAGAGGGAAAAGTGTTGCTTTATTTTGTCTTTGTTTCTTACTATCCAAAAATCTGTTTTAATTGTCAATAAAATATATTAATTTTCCCCAAGTTGAGTCTGTTTTGCCCATGATGATAATTGGTAAGTGATCACCTTGTCTTTATCTCGACCCATTAGTTTTTTCGTCCTTATTTTCTTCTCCAGTTCTGTTGATGAGGGGGACTGAGAGAGCAGCTGGGTGAGCGTCTGGCAGCTGGCCAAGGTCAACCCAGCACATTTTAGGAAAAAAACTTTAATCTTTGCAAGAGATCTTGGAATTGTTTAGTTAACCTCAAACAATGAAAATCAGAAAATAAAGACTTAGGAATTACCAAGTCTGTCAATGAAGGCAGTAATGACTTGGTAATCCTAGAATCCTTTCAAATGAAGGAATTAGGAATTATCAAACAAAATTCTACAGTCAAAAAATTTGTATTCTTATTGAATGCATTTTGCAGCAGACTTGGTGACCAAGACACTTCCGGTTTATACTTGAATATAAAATAAATTTTTCATGAACATGAAAAATATTTCACTTGAGGCATGTCTGAATCATCTGGATTATACTTTAACATAAGGTTGTTCAGATGGTAAGATTTATAAAGAAGAAAGTGATTAACACCTCAGTCATGAAAAAGACCTTCAGGTGATCATAATATATTATGTTTAATTACTTATTCATTTTAAGATGTTACATTGTGCAGTTGAAGAGAAAGTAATATTAGTTTTTTAATTAACAGTTTTTTAATATCAAACTCAGTAGAATATATATATGTATTTTTTTCGTTTTATTCTTTACATAATTGTGTACCAGTGCTCAGTCAGAATGCAACATCACATTGATTTGTGATAATGAAAATATAGCTATACTCATTGATTATATTTCCTTATTTTGCTTTTAAATTGCTGATTATGCTCCATTTAATTTATAATTCCACAAACAGTCATGAGATCCACTTGTTTGCACTGTATCTTCAGATTCTCTAACAAAGGTTTAGTAACCTACCAAGCCAAAATTAAACCTGTCATATCCTTTGATTCTCCTTTGATTTCCTTAGACTATGAGCAAATTTCCTGTATTTATAGCAACATTTATGAAATCAAAGGATTCTGGATTCATATAAAGAAAAACAGTCCCTGAGTACGACATATTTAAAAGGGTATCTCAGTGCTAAAAGATGACTATGTAAGCATGGTGTTTTCTTACTCAAAAGATCTATTTTCTATGTACATTAAGTTTCATCTTTTGGTACATTAAAAAGCATGTTTAGAGTTGCTTGCTTCTTTACCACATTTGCAGTATAAATTGAACAGTTCATGTTACAACCATTAACATTAATCACTCCAGCCAACGAATGGCTGACCGTTTAGACAAAACAGGTTTTAGATTCAGTGACTCAGGAGGTATCTTTCAGTTTTATGTTGTTATATCTAACACTCGGGTACCACCAACGTACAAACAATAAGCAGTAACAACTGTGATCTTGAGTAAAGAGCTATTCTACGTAGGACTTTCAGCCACTGATTTTTTTCACAGTTAGTTCTATAAACCAGGCCAGACTTTTCTCATGTAGAGACAGGAGGTATGGAATAAGAATGATCCGACTGGGGAATTAAAGAGTTCACAAAATTTTGTAGCTAACTGGTTACCTAGAGACCTTATGCTATCCTACTGTTAAGTTTCTTTGTGATGTCTAAACATTAAACACCAAAAATAGTTTTCCAGGCCTGCGTCTTTCAACATGAAAGTTTAATGCTATTTCAAATAAATCAGTATTTTTTGCAATGGAGTGTAAAACTAGGAAAAATTAATGATGTTTCTGGGTGCTTGGGAGTGGTCAAACTAATGTAAGGAGACAGTTTGTAGCTTTAGTATGCCAAAGTCGTAGATGTGAAGGAACAACATATGTCTGTTTACAAAGATCCTTTTGGGCAACAAGGATAATATATACTGTATATATACAGTTGCTAAAGAGCAAATACAAGTAAAAGAACAGCAGCAGCTGACAGAGCTGGAATAATTAGATCTTGTGTTATAAAGAGTACCTAGTGGAACTGAGCAGTATTGTTTCATGGAGCAATACTGGCCAGCCAAAGCAATTAAAAAAACAAGAGGGGCTAAGCTGGGGATAGAAAGTTCGTGTCACTGGGTCATCTGCACCTTTGATGTGGCCTTGCTAGCTAGTGTGATTGAGGACAACTACACATATGCAGAAGGCTACCGCAGAAGAGGGGATGCAGTCATCTCTAGAAGGTATTTTGCCAAAAAAAACCAACCAACAAACAACAGAGGAAAGGAACTGTGTACATTTGAAAAGGATTAGTTGATCATTTGGTATTATCATTTTGTTACTTTTTTCCTCTTTCTAACATAGCACTGCTTTACTAAGTCACTTCTGATTTTGGGCCAGGGAAAAAAGTTTCTTGAATGCCCATATGACTTAGTTTTATTTTCTGAGGTATCTGGGATGAGGACTTTAACCAGGGTTTATTAGTGCTATCTAGAGTTTAAGAAGACTATTGTTGCTGCCAATTACATCCTGACAGAAAGGATACATCTGTGCATTTGTCATCTGAACTGTGATCACTTTTTGTAAGTAAGTCTACCTGAGCTGCAAAACAGTATATTCCATCTTAGCAGTGTTGAGAAGAAGTTATATTTTAATAGTTAATACATTATTTTCAATATTTTTGTTAAACAGCTATTTAAACCAAAATAAAATTATGAACAATGTACAATAAATCCAAAAATAAGATAAATTTATGGAAAACAACATTTTAAGAGATACATTAGCTGCCAAAATTTTAGAGCTTACAGAGCAGAGATCAGTGTCTAAAGACTGCCTTCTCTAAGACATTAAATTACATGATGACCAGAAAAAACATTCAAAATGTCTGATGAAAGTTAATACTTTTTTAAAGTAAGTTTTTATAAATAAAATGAAATATAGTAACATAATTTGGCCTAACCCATTTAATGTATTGTAATTTGTTTCCAGTTTCCATTCAAATTTATAAATCTATAATATTTTAATAATTATAGTCAATGATTGAAGTTTTCTCTGTACAAGTACATTGAAACATTTTTGGAAGTCAAATGATCACTGAAATCAATACACGCTGTTATGTATCTTTAAAGCCACCCTGTCCATGACAAAAAAAAAAGCTGTTCCTAAATTTATGAAATTACTGAAGATGAAAGTGGAAATACACCTACCTTTCAAAGAGTTAAATAAATTACTTTTTTTATAGTGTTATAAATTCAGTACCTTAAATACTAACATTTTCTAGTTTTATTTTCTTTCACTATTTATAATTCCAAAGCTTGTATAATTACCTTTTCTGTGTAGGTAACATAAAACCAAAGGAAATTTATTAAATTAAATATGAAAAATCAGCTATTAGCTATTTGAATTGTAATTGCTAGAAAAAGTTTTCAAAACCTCAAACTACCAGAGAACTACTTTACAATTCTGTATGTTTGCCAGGGAAACATACACCTGACACATGCTCTTTTTGCTTCATAATCCAGAAAAGCCATGTCTTGCTCTGAAAAGACCTCACTTTGAAATCAAATTACTTTCACTCACTTCTGGGCCTGCTAACACTGCAACTTTGTTTTGAAGCTTTAGTTCAACTGCTATACGAAACACTTTGTATTGGCTGAATGATTCCTTCAGACTTAATCTAACTGGTACATTGCATAGTGGATGTCCAGTGTCACTTTGGGGAGGGGTGGGAGGTGGAAATCACTGGTGATAATTAAGTGATGGGCACTCTATCACTAACTTTTGAGTAATGTTTCAGTGTTTGATAGACACCTGGATATCACACCACTCTTGTTAGTAAATAACTAACACTAAATAGTAAACAACTATTCTTGTAAAATATACTAAAAGAATTTGTACCAGTAAATAACTACTTGTAATAGTAAACAACTACTACAGCTGATTGAAAAAAAAATCACAAAAAAACCCCAACAAAACCCAACATCCTATCCTCGTTGGTTAAATGTGTTAGGGAAAAGAACTCAAGTCAAACTGCTTAGTCAATAATGAAGAATCATAAAAGGAAAGCACACCTGCAGATAGCTTGTTCCTTTTCAAATTAGAGTCTCATAAGCCCCTCAGGTACAGGTGTCTTTTATGAATATAACTGGGAATTCTTACAGAAACATCTACATAAAGGTGAAGACAACTGTTTTAAAATCTATTAGTTAAAATTATAAATCTGCAGCACCACTGCCTAAAGAACCAATGTGTCTGTGATACCCAAGAAGTACTATTCAGAACACAGCCCTTCTGAAGAAAATATTGGGGGGAGGGAGGAAGCTTTTTAAGTTTTAGGCAAGAGAATTATATAGATTTTTCCAATTTTTGCTGAAATGTCAAGCATAATTTTGAAGAATACTGCACAAGTGGTATGTGGACTAAAGTTTGTGGTGAATGGAAGAAGGATATACAGCTATGTAGATATTCCCAAAACTGTACTTGTTCTTTGTTCTGTTACATTACATACCTATCAGTTCAGTGGATGTGAATTACGTCCTTTCTAATCTTATGAATTATGTGGTATTCATTACAGGCCGGAATGGGTAGGAAAAAACATTTTACGCAGAAAGAATGCAGAAATGATACAACTTGAGGCAAACTATAAACATTTCTGCAGTCATATGACCCCATGTGTTTTCAGGTCGCTTAAGTTGGATGTATCAAAACATTAAGTATGAAGTACTTGTTCTGCAGCATGCAGAACATTTAAGTAAATGTCAACATCATTTTAGAGAAATTTTACTGCATCTCTACCCTGTAAGTATTTTGTCATTAGTTCTGTAAAAATTATTTAAAGATTAATACTAAAGGCAACAGTGTCAGTCCAACAGGTCAGCAAAGTCAAAGTGTTACTATAGTTCTGTGCAAATTCAAATGACAAGGTAGCATTTTATTATGTTTGTAGAATTTACTCTGTATCTTTGGTAACACTTTTTTCATGGCTGAATTCAGAAAACATTGGGTTTTTTTGCACTACACAATCTCTCTTTTAATGTCTTTCAGCTGAATGTATGGGTGACTAAAGAAATCATAAATCAAGCCTTAAAGTAAGTAACATCTTGAGCTACTTAGCAAGAACTGGATCAAAGTTCTATTTGAATGAATATTGATTTATCCTCCAATAAGCAGATGATCCTGTGTACTCTTCCTTGATTTAGTTTAGGCCATTGCTGTAACATTAAAAACATGTAAAACCTGTGAAATAGCTTTCTCCACTGTGGTAGAGAGCAGACCATACCTGTGAATCCAGGGGAACAGAAACACTGATAGCCTCCAAGCCTGTTGATGCAGCTTCCTCCATGCAAGCAAGGCAAAGTTTCGCACTCATTTACATCCATCTCACACAGAGACCCATAGTATCCAGGTGCACAACTACAGATGAATCTTCAGAAAAGGGAAAATCAGGTAAGCCAACAGAAGTAAACAACATGGTTTATTCCAATATTCTGAAGCTCTATGTATGTCCTGATGTCAAGCTGGTGTCCCTAATCATCATCCATATTAAAATAATTAACAGACTTTTCTCATTTCCCTGTTTCTGAAGCAAGTAGAGCGATTTTCTCTTTTTTAAGTTAGTAGAAAAATTTTGCACAATAACTTTAGCTGAAGGTATAAGGAATGACTTAAGGGCTAATGTTCTTTTGACACAAGTCTCTGAGTAACTGTAGAGTGTTGTGGAACAAACACAAGATACAAATTTTTCTCTTGCTCATGCTCAACTTTTAGTAAACATTTACATTAGAAAAGGTCATTGTTGGAAGCTGAAAAGAGAGATGTACCAATCTAACTGAAGATCTGTTTTCCTCTACTTCACTCTTATTCCAAATTAAAAAAAGAAAAAAAAAAGGTAAGGAGGAAAAGAACAAGTTGTGCTGACAACAGTTTCCCTTCTATTTTCCTCTCAGGTCACATAAGAAACAAATAGCTGAGTCAGTAGCATTTGCCTACCTCATTTTAATACAGAATCCTTGTCATATGCTGAAGGTCCCATCCAAACCTCAAGGCAGCAAGCAGACATTATACATAAGGAAATCAGGGAATTGCTTTTCATTTACTAGTAACTAACCTGTTTATGAGATCCAGGCAAGTTCCATTGTTTTTGCAGGGTCTTGATAAGCATTCATTAATCTCCACTTCACATAGTGTGCCAGTAAAGCCATGTTGGCAGGAGCACCTAGCAAGAAGGATGTCATTATATTACTTTTTATTTTAATATAACAAGATTCTGGAAAAATGTGGCAGATATGGAAAGGTACAAATTAGGTGTTTCCAAAATTATATTTGTTTTTTTCTGATCATTACAAAGTGCTGTACTTTAACAAGCTTCACAAACTGCAGTCCCGGAAATAAGATTTTTGACATTATTAATTGAAGGCCACAGGCTTTGTGATGACCCCACTATGCAAGGGCTCAGAACTTGCCTTGGCCTGAGCTGGTTTTCACTTGTTTTGACACCTGCCCTGGAGCCAACTGACTGCTGCCTCTCATGCTTTAGCTTCAGCTCTGGGAATAGCACCTATGTTGAGGGTGCGACACAGTGGGATAATCACGGTGTTACAAACAATAGCCTTTTGTGTCCAGGTGGGCTAGGGAAGCTGGTGAACAATGCAAAGGAAGTAAATTGTGATAAGGAAACATACAAAAATAGCTCCAAGCAGGCCTGAGACTGAACATGAGAAAACCCCCAACCGTAAACATCACAATTCTCCTAGCAAAGACTTCCAGGTGCTGGTGACTTGAAGTAACACTGCCAGTTCTTCTTGAGGAAGACTGAAATCACTGATCATAGGACCCAGACAGACATTGTGAGGGTAATCATAACAACAGAGACAAAAGCAAGATTGCAAGATTTCTTATATAACAACTATAACTACATTGTTCATGAAGCTGTTTTCTATTCATTTCAACTTAGACTGTTAGTATTATTGTAACTGGACTAGTAACAACTGTTTGATATATTTTGATTAGATTATTTTAATTAGCCCTACAATAGATTCTTGGGTCCACATCTATGGTGTACATGTATGTCTTTTTGCCCACAAGAAGATTTTGAGAGTAATGTAACAGTGTTAAATGCATCACAAAAAAAGACATATTAATCACTGAAGGACAGCAAACATAATACAGGCAAAGTACCAAATGAATAGCTAGATGATAAACATCCATGTATCATACTGAATATCTGTCATTCAAATAATTTTCCTCACCTGTAATGGTTAACCCCGTCCACACAGAGACCTTCATTCTGGCATGGATGGGAGATGCACTCATCACTGTTAACTTCACAGTAAGTACCTTCAAATCCTGAAACACAGATTATATAAACTGTGAATGAGTGAATTCTACTATGTAATGTGAATATAAGGGTCACTGATCCTCTTGGAGGTTTGGCTGTCTGAGCTCAGGACCAACTTAGACAATGCAAGTGGCAGGCCTGAGAAACCTCAGCTGCCCTTGAAGCTGTTCAAGAAAGAGCTGAGAGAAGCATCAGTGGTGACTACCCCTTCTCTTGGGAGCATCTAAGCTGAGGCTCTTTGCCCTTGGTATCTGACTGACCTGTGTTGCAGGTATGCGCATACCTAGCCATGTACCTGTTTATCTGGATGCTGACTTCGGCCTTCAGACTAGCTCCCTGGCTTGACCTCGGACCTGCCCCATTCCCTGTAGACTTGACTGGCGACCTGGCATACTATGCTGATCCTGGACACCGTCATACTTTAATGAACCAGAGAAAACAGATTTGGATGGAGCACCTGGCTAAATATACTGGGGAAATGTAACCCATTTTAAAGGACTGATGTCCTGGTTTCGGCTGGAATAGAGTTAAATTTCTTCCTAGTGCTGTGTTTTGGATTTAGTGTAAGAATAATGTTGATAACACACTCATGTTTTTAGTTGTTGCTAGGTAATCTACTACTCAAGGACTTTTCAGCTTCCTGTGCTCTGCCAGGTGCACAAGAGGCTGGGAGGAAGCATAGCTGGGACAGCCAGCCCAGCTGGCCAGTGGGGTATTCCATACCATGCGATGTCATGCCCAGTATATGAATGGGGGCGGGGGGTCCAGGAAGTGGCAATCATTTCGGCCATTTCTCAGCAGGTGGTGAGCAATTCCATTGTGCATCACTCATTTTGTATATTGTATCATTATTATATTATTATCATTGTTATTATTATTATTCCTTCCTTTTCTGTTCTATTAAACTGTCTTTATCTCAACCTGCAAACTTTTTTTTTCCCCAATTCTCTCCCCGTCCCACTGGAGGGGGAGGGAGGGAGCGAGCGGCTGTGTGGTGTTTGGCTGCCTGCCGGGTTAAACCACTACAACTGAAAAGGCTTTCTTGGGAAGTGTGGGACAATATCAGAAACTAAAAGCTAATTCAATAATTAATATATTACAGAGCGTAATGGAAGTTAGAGAGACCACATTTATTCAAAGCAGTCAGCAGATCAGAAAAAACATTTAACTAGCTTTAATATTTAAATGAAGAAAAAAATGTGATCAAGATTTTATCAGCACAGTACATTACTTGCATAATACATTACATTTACCTGTGTAAACGTCCCAGAATATGTGCTAAAGAGAAGTAAGAGATTTTTCAGTGATGTAAGAATACGTCTTTTGCTCTTAGACAGCATACTACGTCTTACAATGTTCACATAATTAAATGTTCTACTAAATACACAGTTGTGTTAAAATTATATACAGTGGATAAACTATAGCTGCTTAGTTGAATTTTGCACAAATTGAATATATATGTTTCAATAGATGTAGTAATGAAACGATTATAATGAACAAACTATTTGCACTGTAGTGACTATAATACACGACACCTGATAGCAGACTGACTAAAGAGCTTTTATGGTGTTCACCAAAAGGCTTTTAAGCACCATTTAGATATCAAAATTAAATTAAAACAACTATAAAAACAGCCACCGAAATTCAGTGTATATTATTATAAATACGATGAAGGCTTTACTGGATTCTCTCTTAAAACAACAAGTAAAATTGTTATCAGTACTTTTTTAGATACTGAAATAAGGATAGTAATGACTTTTATTGTTACATTATGTATTTGTGGTTTTCAAAGTACTTCATGAAAGTTGGGAAATCATGAAAGATCACAGAATATGATGGCTTATTTTTATCTAGAGAAAATCATTACTGGAAAAATTAAGGGGCTTGGTCAGAGTTGTAGGGAAATCAGTAGAGAGAAATCTCTGCTGGGACTCCAATGTATGATCTGAACATCATCCCACATCAAAGCAGTTGGTATTTTCTTCCTACCAGGATTTTTTCTGTTCAAAAACTTTCCTGACTGAAATGAGTCCTGAATATTTGCTGAAGGTTTCACAGCAGTGTCTGCTACAAAGCTGAAAAATAAAGCCTGGAATGTATATCAAACTAACCCTTCAATTATAGTCACTTACACTCTTATGATGTTACTCTATTTTTCAGAAATATCTTGAGTGTGAAGTGATACCCTCATTCATTTCCAATTTGTATGATGTTTCACAAAAACTTTGTAAAAGAATTGCCATTATAAGGGACAAAAATTCTCTCTCCCAGTGTACTGCTTTCAAGTAGTTCCCTCAGCACAGGCAACCTTGTTATATTCTGAATGGTTTAGTTTATTATTTGCAAATGGGCCAGAACCAGAGTGAATGATCCTAATACTTTTCTTATCTGTAGCATGTGTAATCTGCATCTTAAAACTGCAACTTGAGCGTTCATCTATATTTGCCTGTTTTTTTGCCTGAAGTTTGATTAAGGAAAAAAGAAAGGTAGAAGGACTATACCTTGGGCTGTGGCATGCTAGTTCAATGTTCAGTACTAGACCTGGTTACATCAAGTAGACAGGAGTCACTGACACACACAAAATAATCAGGAGTTGTTCTTTTGACACATGCCACCCCAGTGCCACTGAGTAAGAGCAGAAAAGATGGTAACAGGTTTCTCTAACTCTGGTTTGATTAAGAAATTGGAGAGCATAGCAAATATGAGAGACTAGGACCACAGGACCATTTGTAGCCAACTTCCTCATCTGTGACTTCTCATTTATTTGTAATGTTTGACACTCCTGAAACTAAGCTTTGTTACAGAGTAGGCGGCTACGTCAATAGGCAGGGGAAATGGGACTTCACTGAAAAAAAGTACATTGAAAGTAAACCTGTGTCATATTATAAATGACTCGAAGATATATAGACAGTTTTTAGTTTCATAAGGTGATCAGAAAAGGGTGTGAAGCTAACATAAAGTAAAACTTTAAAAAAATATTAACAGAACTCACATGGAGTAGTTTCTTATTCTTTTGTGATACTATATAACATCTGAGCAAGCATCTTTCTTTTAAAAAAAAATACCACAGTTGTCAGATTAAAACACATAAAAAGGAAAATGGAGGGCATTCATCATTCTGCTTCTGCCTGTCGTCCCCACTTGGTTATGGATGTTTTATAGTCTTTTTGAAGTAAACAGTACTGAAGTGAATACATAAAGCACCATTTAGACAAATTTTTGATTGCAGTAGTACACATTTTTCCAGCCCACAGCAAAATATAGCTACCTTGAAAAGACATAAAAGAAAACATACAGCAGGCATGATACTTTATCTGTTATTCCTACAAATGGAGAAAAATACTGTTTTCATCAAAACATTTTACTGGCTATCTACTACTTTATGAAATAAGCAGTCTAGGTGTTCAATTTACTATTGAATATTGTCTTTTTTTAACTGACGTAAGTTTGCTCCGTCCTTTTTAATTAAAAAAAAGTCATTTTTTTTATTAGTGGCATACTGTTAAAAATTACATAGAACTACTCAGATGATTTTTTGATCCACAGTGAAAACTTTTGAACTTACGCAGCAACTTTTTCTAAGGAATTTTTAACCTTACTAGCAATTTTTACAAAAGGTTTCAGCAAAAAATTCTGCTTTCAACTTAATCTGAAACACTCAAATCTGCTTCAAAGGACCTGAAAAATATTAGCGGTGTTATTTAATTTCATTATAATTTCTGCTTGTCTATGCTGTAGTATATTTATAATTTATGGAGCTTGTACAAAGGACGTTCCAATAAAAGTATATGCTAATAAGCCAATTTTAATTCACTCCTGATGTATGTTCTGAGAGTAAATTACGAAAATAAAGTAGTGTAACACTGTGCACATCACTCGTACAAACAGGATAGGTCAAACCTCAAAACGTATACTGCAATGTTAGGATTAAAATATTTGTAAAATGTTTATTTTATGAATATATTTGGACAGACACCAATTATACTATTTTCAGGTCCAAAAGAATACTTAAAATGCTCATACCTAAGTGGAACAGGTTTAAGGAAAGAATTACCTTGGTAGTTTATTTACATAGTGCTTCTTGAAGCTATGAGATACTTCATGGGTCTAACTTGAATGGACTCACATCATTCTTGTATTTTACATGACAGACAAGCACAACTTAAAGGGTAATGTAATACATTAGGTTATTTTGTATAAGCTACAACTGCTGCCACGCATAGCTGTGATCTTCTGGGATACTTAAACTAAAATTAATGTACAGATGCAATTTTTACAGTAGGATAGACGTGTTTCCAAATTATTTCATGTGTTGCACAAGGAAAAAAAAAAGACAATGAGGGGAAACCAACTTAAAATGTTTAACAGGTCAGATAGATAATACTACTGAAACAAACATTTTTCAGTTGCAAAGATTTGCAGTATGTAAAAAAGCATTCATTTAATACAGCTAACAAAACTTTAATGTTTAATTTGTAGCTTATACTGTCGATACAATTAATTTGTTTGAATTATAAAACAAAGTAGTTTTCATTTTAAGTAAACTATTTTGTAAAGTGGTACATTACTGGAAAGCCTGAAAATATGCATGGTGCTGTAATGTATTGTTACTGTAGCAATATTTAGTACTATGTGTAGGAAAGTAATATGCACATTTAAATGCAACTACTTGCTGCTTTTGCCAATCAGTCAAACTTAAGATCCAAACTGTAAATCAACAGCACATGTAAATGATTTGATGTAGCTCTCCAGCCGCATACTTTACAAAGTAGCTTTTGCATATCAAACCTGAGTGACACACTAAAAATGCAATTTTTGACCTTAGTGCTTTTTATGTGGAAAAACCAAAAGTTTTCTGAACTCAGTTCAAACCATTCTGAACTTCTAAATGAAAAGATGCATCTAATCAATGGGGAAGAGCAAATGGCACACATTGTCACTTGTGAATACAGAATTCCATCAGATACCTACTCAAAATTTCCAATATTGAATTCAAGAAACAAGTGGCTTTTTTTTTTTTTCCCGAGGTGGCCAATATAAAGGCTAGACAAATGTCATTGTAAAGTCTGACAAACGGGTTTTATTTGTCAAACGTTTTACACTATTTTTCCTGCCACATTAGAGAAACTGACAGTGTAAACAGAATCTCATTTGTACTACCACTTATCCACATTTTTTTTTTAAATCATAGGGAAATAGTACTTCATTTAAAACATTTATTTGTCATTTTAGGGAAAATGTATAGGGTTCTTCTGAGGAAGTGAAATGTATCTCAGAAATGTTAACAGTTTTCATAATAACAGCAATTTCAAGACTTTCAGAAATTAATAGAGATGAAAACCAATTGAAAATCATTGCCATTCTTTGTGTTAGACAATTTACTTTTATTTCTGTGTATTTTTAACAGTTCATGTAGCATGAAAGTGACTTTAATAATATGAAGTCTAAAAATACCTGTGTTCTACAGAGAACGTCACAAAAGCAGCTCACCTAATCTCAAGCCCTAGTTTTCTCATACTCAAAATTAGCACTAGTGGGTGTGGCAGTATGCTCAAATTTGCTTGCAATTTATGTGCAGGCAGAATGATATATTCATTTTAGTTTACAGAAATTCCAACATCCTGTGGTAGTTCCGCTGTCAATGCAAATGACTAAATGCTGTTACTTAAGATGGGACAGATTCTATTGTTCCTTCTGTTTCTCTGAAATATGGGAAATGGCTACTGCATGTCTGAACTTTGTCTATGGGACTTCTGTGAGCTGCGAAGTGCAGGAATATGCAGAGTGTAGAAGCTACACATCTGCTGTTACAGTTATGGTTATTTTCATCTCCTTATTCCACTGCAAAGAAACATTACAGAATTTACCGCTGCAGGTAACACTGAGGACTAAGGGGATTCTTTCCCCATAAGCTCTCTACTGTTTTACTCATGAGCACAGTATCATGGATTATATTTGTCTCCTTACTGTGAACCAATGTTTGCAAGCAGCAGAGATACCGCAATAGCCCCATAATCTTTAGTATAGGTATTTAGGTTATTCAGTATAACATAGGTAGGTACACATATGAAAATCAAAGGTGTGTGAAATGTTAGACATGGTAAAAAGGTTACTTCCCTTTGTGAATTATGTACACGTGTCTGAAAAAGAAAACGGCACTGAAGGGCTCAGAAAGCTGACAATGGCAATCTCCAATTTATATAACTTTTGTTCTTTAGCATCTACTTATTAGTTCTGCTTGATGTTATAAATTTTGTGCACTATGATAATTTTCATTTAGTCTTATTTGAGACATGGGCTGAAAAATATTTTGTGTCAGTTCAAACTTATAGCTGTAAGATGCTATAGACCAAATAAAAATAATCATTAGCATGCTAGGACAAAGTGTATTAAAAAAAGAAAATGTCACGGGAAAGAGTTATTGACAGTAGTCTGATAAAAGGGGTGAGAAAGTCCTGGAAAGAATCATTTAAAACAAGGACTTCAGAAATTACCTTGAAGTATCAAGAAAGGAACCATAAAGTCTTGCTTTGGAAAGAGTATTTGGAGGATAAAAAAAAATAGGATGGCTAATTCCAGCACAAAGTGTAGCTATTGTTTCTCCTTAGAGATGACACAGTACTCTCCTTAGAACTCATTGACACCTTTCCCTGGAACAAGACACATAATTTTCTTACACCCTAAAACTGGTGGTTGTAGTCTTATGACCTGTGCAATTCCTCTTGCATAAACCAGTTTTTCAGCTTCCCAGCTTCTAGCTTTATATCCTCAGAGATTCAATGAGCACAAATAAGATGACAAAGCTTTTGACTACCTGTGTGCTATAATGACACAAATCGCTACTCTCCATTCTTTTGTTTTACTCCTCTCTAAAACTGTGTGTTTCCCAGAACTATGTAGATAAAAACCAAAAATCTCTACAGAAATAATAATCCAGGCAACAGGCAACTGGTAAGGAATTCAGCCCATCTACCATCTGAACAAATTGTCCTAAGCTGCCTATATAGTCAGGAGAGTGACATAGATATTTCTATAGCATTAGCCATTTGACTTTGTAGGTCTGCTTTTGGGTGAAATGAATTACCTCAGAAAACTCCCTCTTTCTCTTCATTGACTGTAAATGGATTACAGGGGGACCTCCTCCATGTCTACTGTATACCCGTATGTACACCTCCTCAGTGTAATACTGTGGACATTTACATCTGGTCAAATTAATCCAGACTCTCTGGTGTATTTGTTTCAATAATAAATACATTATTTCATTGACTTAATTTCCCTTCTGAGTTTCCTAACTCATTAAAATGCTACTGAACTAACAAAAATGCTGACCAAATAACCCATATTTTTGAACAGGGTCGGTAAAGCTTTGGTATGAACACTCTCTCTCTCTATATATATGCAATATATAAAGTATTTACAAATATGTTTCCTGAGAATTTTCCCATCACAAAACTAAAGGTAAGCTGAATATTACTTCTATTGTAATAAGGAAACTGCATAAGCATCCTAAGCTGAGGATATTACTTGGACTAATGAAGATCTACATCTAATTTTAAAGAAAAAGATGAATTCTTTACCTTCTATAATAAGAAATAGGAATTCTAAAAACCCTCTGAATTCAACCACCTTGACCTTCCCTTCCTGTCTGTATGTCAGCAACAACTATATCTGCTGTTCCTACTAACCTTGCCCTGCTTTAGCTCCTAGATATATCTACTAATAATTTTCGCACAAGAATAAATCGCTGTTAAAAGTCATTATTTATTAGAAAACACTACATGTTTTCTGGCGCATAGTTTATGTTGGCAAATTATTTTTTGTCTTGTTAATTTTCTGTAATATTTATGTGGTTGTATTACCCCAGGTATCACATTTCTTCATAATAACTGCTACCTTTTGTCTCCCATTTCATCATTAAGTTGTCCTGTTGCTGCTCAACAGTCCTAGCTGAAGAGCTGATAGAATCATAGAAAAATAGAATCATTAAGCTTGGAAAAGACCTCTAAGATCATCAAGTCCAACTGTCGACCCAACACCACCATGCCCACTAAACCATGTCCCGAAGCGTTACATCTACACGTCTTTTAAATACCTCCGGGGATGGTGATGCCACCACTTCCCTGGGCAGACTGTTCCAATGCTTGACTACCCCTTCCGTGAAGAAATTTTTCCTAATATCCAATCTAAACCTCCCCTGGCGCAACTTGAGGCCATTTCCTCTCATCCTATCGCTTATTACTTGGGAGAAGAGACCAACACCTGCCTCTCTACAGCCTCCTTTCAGGTAGTTGTAGAGAGCAATAAGGTCTCCCCTCAGCCTCCTCTTCTCCAGGCTAAACAACCCCAGCTCCCTCAGCCGCTCCTCATAAGACCTGTTCTCCAGACCCTTCCACAGCCTCGTCGCCCTTCTCTGGACACACTCCAGCACCTCAATGTCCTTCTTGGAGTGAGAGGCCCAAAACTGAACACAGTATTCGAGGTGCGGCCTCACCAGTGCCGAGTACGGGGGCACGATCACCTCTCTCCTCCTGCTGGCCACACTATTTCTGACACAGGCCAGCATGCTGTTGGCCTTCTTGGCCACCTGGGCACACTGCCAGCTCATGTTCAGCTGGCTGTCGACCAGCACCCCCAGGTCCTTTTCTGCTGGGCAGCTTTCCAGCCACTCTTCCCCAAGCCTGTAGCGTTGCCTGGGGTTGTTGTGACCCAAGTGCAGGACCCGGCACTTGGCCTTTTTGAACCTCATACAATTGGCTTTGGCCCATCGATCCAGCCTGTCCAGATCCCTCTGCAGAGCCTTCCTACCCTCAGGCAGATCAACACTCCCACCCAACTTGGTGTAGTCTGTAAACTTACAGAGGGTGCACTTGATCACCTCATCCAGATCATTGATAAAAATATTAAACAGAACTGGCCCCAAAACTGAGCCCTGGGGAACACTACTTGTGACTGGCCACCAACTGGATTGCACTCTGTAGTTGCACGCCCTCTCATAGTTCTTCATTTTGAATGTATCTTTTTCAGTAAATTGTTCTTTCTTGGAACACAATTGTTCTCAGAAAGCTGCACTATTTTTACCAAACTGTCCTGTCTTCCCTTTGGGTTGCCTTTACAAAACTAACACTTTTGTGTTTGGCATTATCTAGAACAGCACGATCTAACGTTCATCCTCTAGTTTATTGACCCTCTAGTTCATTTATGTATGCAGTTGAATTGTTCTTTGGATCTTTTAAGTGTAGACCTTCCCGGGAATTTATGAACAGTTGCCCAGGCTCAGCTACAAATATTTCAACATTATTTATATTCTATTCCTTTGCTCATGTTTCCTACCTTTCTCTTCTGTTACACTAAAATTTAATTTCTATTATTAAGATTAATTCCAAGAATGGAATTCTTTAAGAACAGAAAAACATGTTGATAACTTAAGCAATAAAACAATCTACTATTTGCCCTAAGTTGTCCTTTCCTCCGTTTTGTTTGCATTTAGTATGTAGCATTTCAGGAGAAACTAATGCCAGGATTCAATGCTGAGTATATGCATAATAGCTCAAAAAGCCATTTCCTCCCAATTGCCTTGATCAAACCCTTGCTTATCAGTTACTGGCAAAGTATATAAGAGGAGGTGTTTTCTGTCACTTCTTGGGAAACTCACTCTATTGCAGTGATTCCTAAACTTTTGCAATAATGGCCTACCCTACAACATTCTTGTAGCCATTAATATACCAGCATACAATTGTAGAGATCACAATTTTTTAAATTGTTTAACTTGCTTGTGTGGACAACTTAACTTAAACTCATGGGCAACACTGTTCCATAATCTACAATATGAGAGCCCGGTTTTGCGTTACAAATGTTATAATCCATCTCCTTGCAGGAAGCAAACCTCTACAGCTAGGGCAGATACCTCAAAAGGAAGTTTTACATTTTGTATTTATGGAATTTTAAAAAAATCTTTAAAGCAACTCCATACCATACATACAAGAACAAAACCGCGTCGTTTTGCTTTATATTACTACTAATCATGACTGCATTATCTCCCTACCAATTTGCTGTAGTAATTCTGTCCTAGGCTAACATCTTACATCAAGTCTGATTGTGTCCAATTCATACTCTATCAGCTTTTGTCTTCTCCTCCCTAGTATGGCTTCCCAATCCCAGCTCCCTGTAGTCAGTGGATATTCTCTTTTTCTTCTAAATAAGTACCACAGCCAATAGCATGATTTATGGTCCTATTGTACCCACCTCAGATACGGTTTTCTAAAGGTAATCTTTAGAATTTGGTAAGCACAGCTACGTTTTGTGACTCTTCCTAAACCAGTTTTATACCTTCTAATGACTGTACTGTTAACTACTGCCAAGTTGTTTAATCAACATGCCATTTGTTACTAAGTCAGGTATCTTGGAGTAATCTAGCTAGGTCAGTGTGATGCCTTCTACCCCTTTTCAATACTGAGACATTTTCCACTTTCCAAGATTTGTTTGCAATGCATGTTACTGGTTCACATAATTCCCCTGCTAGTTCCCTTTAGATTCCTAGCTGCAAGCTTCAAGAATCCTTGAAGATTCCATCAAAGTTCCCTGAGAATCTTGGCTGCAAGTTTTTTGGATTCTTGAGAAACTGTGCACAAAAATATTTTGAAAAGAAGACTTTTCTGAGTAATGTTAAGAAAAGACTTGAACTACATGTCTCTCTACAGATCATTTCTGAAAAAGGTTTCAAAATCAATATCAATACATTGTATTAAAAGCTGGTTTTAAAAAGCAGCTTTTCTAAAAGCTGGTTCAATGTGCAATTTGCATACTTTCCCAGTGACTTTTAACTCAGCAACTTGTGGTAACCTTTACCTTAATAGCAAAAAAACCTCAAGCTATAAATATTGCTGACTTCTACCTATTATCTCCACATCTTTGCAGCTCAGTAAACAATGAGTAATACTGTTGTGGTGTTAACACTGCAATTAATATATTTGCTGTCCTTGGTCCCTAAGACACCCCTACACCCTTACCATTTATAGGTATAAAAGTGATGACTTGAAAATCCTGCCTAAATTCCAAATTCAGTAATTGTACTCTCCCTACTTAAATTTTCACTGCAGTTTTAATTAGTTAATGTATTCTTCAATTCCTATGCAGAATTGCATAGTGATGTTCTGCACAATTAACCTGTTGCTCCGTTCCATCTTAGCAGTTCTTGTACCTCAAGGGAGAGAGCGTGTCTTTCAGGCCATGGCCCAGGAAAGCTGTCAGCACCTGTTGTGATTTTGCTTGTTGTTCATACAGACAGCAATCCATTCTATCCATTAGTCAGAGGAAGGTTACTCCCCTGATGTGCCAGGCATTCCTGACAGCTCTGCGGGAAGAGGAACCATTTCCAACTTGCTCCAATTCTTGTACTTTTAACAATTTGCATATATTTTGTCTATTTCTGCCTGTCTGTTTTGTCAATTTAGTCTGCCAGCTCTGCTGGTCAGGTGCATGTCTATCTCTATGTTGTTGTAAAAATGGACTCAGAAATAGTAATTCGGAGTGCTGGAATCTGAACAGCCATAGATTTAATAAGTACTATAAGAAATTTAATACTAGGCAAACTGACAACTATCTTACCAGTCTTTTAACATAACTGATAGACCTGCTATAATTCATGAAGGTTTTATATGCTTTGAAAGGTATACATTGCTATTTTCACTGAAGATAGCATTAAATTCAGCACATTAAATTCTGCAACTCTTCTGCAGCACAACAGACAACAGAAAATATTAACTATACCAGTTCTTACCTGTTTTGCAAATGCACATTGGATTTCCATCAACTTGTGCCAAGCAAGTTGAATTGTTTATGCATGGATTGTAAGGCAGCTCACAGGGACTGAAGCGCTGATGACAGAAGTCACCAGTATAAAATGGAGGACAAATGCATACAAACTGTCCCTGCTTAACAGATTCATAACAGGTGGCTCCATTCAAGCATGGTTCAGAATCACATTCATTTATATCTTCACTGCAGTCTGGCCCTGTCCACCCTGCTGTACATGTGCATCTGGGGAAAAAAAAAAAAAGTCAATGTGGTGGAGGAATGAAAATCAACAACTTATCCCAATCAGTTCCAACTATTAAAAAAAAAAAATCAGGAATCTTTTTCTGCGCATAGCTTTCTTCAGCCAAATGTATCAGACTGCACTATGAATAAAATTTATATTCAGGTTCTTCTCCCACAATTTGTTTGAGCAAAAGTAAAATGACTTATTCGAAACCACAGGATTTATCCGCTTGGAGAACTACCTGGTTTAGTTAATGCTGACAGAATCATCTGTGGATCTTCTTTAAGCTGAAACACCACCACAAATTATGAAATGTGGAATGTAAATTTCTTTAAGCTTTAGGATTAGACAGACATCTTTTCACATGTGTGAAACTACTAAGTAGGTACTTCAGTGTTTGGGTTGAAATGCACCAGGTAGCATTCACTACACTTTTAAAACAGAAGGTAGGAGGTCAAAGGCACAATAGATGATAGAAGAATCCTCTTTTTATGACATTCTTTCTCTTTTTGTATGCTCTTGTGAAGACCTGTTATTGACAACACAGAAGAGAAAGCTTGGACCAAAATCTACGTTACATCTGATTGTAGAGAATTTATCTTCATGAATTAGAGAAATATGTTTTTATTTACAACATGAATATAATGATCAGGTTCTAAAAGTTCAAAGATAACAATTTGCTAATGATTTCAAAGTTAGCAGAGAAAATTTCCTCATTAGCTACTAGAAAAGAAGGCTCTATGTGCTTTAAAAAGTACACATTCTTGTTATTTTCGCTGAAGACAGAAATAAATTCAACATGTATTTGCAACTATTTTGCAGGACAACAGATAGTATGAAAGATTAACTATACCAGCTCTTACCTTTTTTGATTGATATTGATTCTGGGCATGAAAACATTCAAATATAGCTTGATAGTTCATAAAAGGAATTGTTCTTAAATAATAAATACGTTGTTCAACAGAGAATCAATTAAGTAGTTCTGTTCTATAACGCCCAGGTATTGCTTGCCACACAAAAGGCAAACTTGGCCCCTTTAAAACAAACACACTGTTTTCTTTGAAATTTTTTATGTTCTGTGTGATTGGTTCGTGGAGTCTAATTTCCATGTCACATGAAATGAAATGGGTATTACTAAGGAACTTTATCATTTGAAAGTCCTGAGTATTGTAGCAATAAGGATTCAAAAAATCAATTTTTTGAATATGGAGCAGAGTTTTTAAACTGTGGATTATAAATTAAGCTGCTAGAGCTCATACTCTTGTAAATTATCTGATCAAAAGGCAAAAACCCAAACAGTCTTTTTTAAAATGACCATTTAATTCACTACATTAGAAAAATCAAGATGATTTCCAGGATCTTCAAGAAAAAAAAAAAAAGAAAAAAAAGAAGAGGTAATACATGCTTTTATGAGACCACATAAAGATAAGATAGACATGGCTCAACTTCTTTCTGTTCTTTTATCACCTTGTAAACTCAGATGAAGAATTCTAATAGTGCTAGCAAAATACAATTAAAGTTTTCATATACCTTCTAAAGAGAAGAATGTAAATACGGCAGATGTTCTGTATGCAACTTTGTGTTTATTCCTAAATAGTTTAGAAATGATATAAACTTTTTTGAACTTATTTGCCAATATTTGATGTTTAAACAATGACAAGTTTTATAAAAGCAATCTAAAAATGCAAGTTATATGTATAAAAACTATCATATTAATCACACGTATTACTCAAAATCTCTTTAAACATGAAAGCTTGCTATTACCTGTAAATGTCTCTGCTGTATTCGCTAGGAATATATTCAGAATTTTTTTTAGAAACTGTGTTAAGTCTAAAAGACATATATTTGGTCTAAAACTCACATAAAGCTAAATAAATATAAATCTAAAAGATATTTATGCATATAAATAAGTTACTTTGGGTATCGGAAACAATTTTATCATCGCTAAACTCATAAAATTAAAGAAACTGCAGGAAACGCACTAAGCTTCAGAGAGAAAATAAACTGGAAAACCTCTTTTACATTTTCTCTTAATAACAAAGAAAATTACTATCTTTATTCACACATAGCTGTAACTTCTGAAGCTAAATTTTTTACAAGGCCTTTCTTATAAGAATTTTGACATTTATGAAAAAATTACAAAATTACAAAAATTAAATCCCTAAATAAGGCATATCATGTATTTCCAGATTAATTATGAAAACATTTGACTTACATTACACAATTAAGTCAACGGCATTTTATCCTTTCATACCCTCGTTGCATACTTGTTTTTGTAACTTTTATGAACAGCATGAGAAGATAACCCATCTGAAACATCAAGAATAGTTGTATCCCACTCCTTCTGTTCTATACTTTACAATCAGTTGTGAGAAAAACTTGGGGGGTGGGCGGGAGCCCAAAATGTTATTTTTTGTTGAAAATAATTTTGTTGAAAATAATCTGACAGGCTGTTGAAATGGTATTTTGTTTTTAAATAACAAAAGCTTCTATTAAACAGTAGAATAATTTATAACATCTTTGAAAAGAGGAAGAATACACTAGCAAGGAAGCATGCACTAGCACATGTAATGAGAGAAGATTTAGGTTGATGTAAAAATTCTTATTTTTAACCAATTTCTCTTCCTCCAGAATCCATATAAATATTTTCTTTTAAATAACCAAATCCAAATACTTCCATTGATATTACAAAATCAAATCATGCATGATTTTTTTCCCTTCAAATTATTCATTTTAATAATACAAACCCCACATGGTGCTTTGATTGTGATGTGTAGAACTCCCCCAACACATATAGATCAGCTTTTGTAAGTATTATCTGTTGACTTTCCACACATCTCTCCATAGATTTAAGAGCTTTCCATACAGACACAAATAAAAGGAGAGAGTAATGAAAATATACAATGCGAATTATATCCATGGTTTTTGTATTTTACTACCTTCTTAAACATTAACGTTAAAAATTGCAAGCTATACTCATGAACAATACCCAGAAAAACTAATATTAATGTTATAAGTTCCTCTATCTCTATATGAATTGTTAAGTATGAAATTATTTGGTTCTCACCTGCTTGAAAACTCCCTTTTTATTTCTTACATTGCAGTGAAATATATTGGTACCACCTGCCTTATGTTCTACCTTATAGGTTTTAAGGAATCAAATAACAGGCAAGAGTCTTAAGAACCCCTGAATGGTTGATGTTGGAAAAAGTCTGCTCAAAACAGCGTCAACCAGATGTTTCTCAGGTCTATGTCCAGTCTGGTTTTGAGTATCTCCAAAGATGGGGACTCCACAAACTCTCTAGGCGACCTGTTCCAGCACCTGATCACTCTCACATTAAAAAAAGCATTTTCTTAATCTTAAAGTGGAATTTCACGTATTTCAGCTTTTGCCCACTACCTCTTGCTCTGTCACTGGATACCACTGAGAAGAATCTGCCTCCATCGTTTTCACTCCCTTCCATCAGTTATTTACACACATTGGCAAGAACTGTCCTGAGCCATAACCACTTTTCAGCATGCCAACCAGAACTGCAATCTACTCTGAATCTTGAGCATTCTAAGGTGACTTTCTATCAATTAGAAAAGCTTACTGGTGGGCTCATTCCAAACTAGCTCAGCTAGAAGCTCTGGAAAAATGCCAAAGCTTGACAAAAGCAATAGTACAGATGATTATACCAGAGCAGAACAAATTTTAGAAAGAGACATTTTTTGCTTTCATATGTCTTACAGCAGTAAAATAGAATAAACCGGTCTTTTCACTCCTCTGTATTTTGTACCAAATTTTCAGAAAATACCAGTCAAAGCACTTACCTTTGCCACAGATACAGGTGCTTCTACAGAAGAAAAATGCAATATTCAAGATGCAGCAGAACTGTTTTTTCCTTAGTGGTTCAGTCAAAGCAACAGGCATCCTAAACTGAACCCTCAGATACACTGTGCCCATCATTCACCTGCCTCTTTATTTGACAGGATCTTGATGGGAAATGGCAAGACGTTCAGTGAAGCTTAGGTCGGCCTGTTAGCTATACAATACATGTAACAATGGTCCATTCTACAGTAAGAGTTTATATTGTCTAGTGCATTCAATCAAATCAACTAAGAGCCTGAAAAGCCACAGTGCTCAGTGACAAATTTATTCCTTCTAAGCTAGAGGCTATTGCACCATCTGAAGTACTAAAATGAGAGCTCGCTTTCAGTACATGCAGAGCTTTGAATTTAGAGCACCAATACACACCACAAAGCTCCGAAGACATACACTTCCAGTCACCACAGAAGCTTCAAATATTCATTTTTCTCTCTCCTCTTTCCTTCCACAAACATCTTTCTTCCTTTATTCTCTGAAAGCTTAACGTACTCTCTGTTTCTCAGACAGCTATCTGATCCATCTTATGTACTCCACCACCTTTCACAGGCAAAAGCCCTGTTATGAGTTTATCTCTGATGTTCTTCTGGTGCTACTAGTTCTCCACTCTCATATGTCACTTCCAGATGTTCTCTTCAAATTTCCGCCCATGTCTCTCCTCTTCTCCCCTGAATTCATCTGAGCCCCTCTTTCCCATCACTTCCATTATTGCTTCTCTACTTTCTTCCTAGAGCTCTCCATTTGTAACCAATCAAATGAGACACGTGAACTAATTAGAGAGATCAAGACTGGTGGCAGCCGGGGCTGCAGTGTTCATGCCTGTCCTGGTTCCGGCTGGGACAGAGTTAACTCTCTTCCCAGTAGCTGGAGGGGGTGCTGTGTTTTGGGTTTGGTAATGAAAGGAATGTTGATGGCCCACTGATGCTTTGGTTGTTGCTGGGTGGTGCTTGCACCAAGGACTTTTCAGCCTCCCATGCTCTGCCAGGTGCAGGGGGAGCTGAGGGGGAGCATAGCCAGGGCGGTTGACCCAGCTGGCCAGTGGGGTATTCTATACCATGTGCCATTCTATATCATGCTCAGTATAAAACTAGGGTGTGTGTAGGGGGGAGGGAGCTCTGGTGTTAGGGACACACGAGTTCATTCAGGACACGGGGGGGTGAGCAGTTGCATTGTGCACCGCCTGCTTTGTATATTCTGTTGTTGTTGTTATCATTATTATCACTGTTCTACTTTATTTCCATTATTAAACTGTTTTTATCTCAACCTGCGGGTTTTCCTTTGTGTGCCTGATTCTCTCCCCCATCCTACCGGAGGAGGGGGTGAGCGAGTGGCTGCGTGGTGTTTAGTTGCCAGCTAGGGTTAAACCACAACAATGCCCTGATGGAATTCACAATCTTGAGGGATATAGACCAGCTGATGAGTAGGACCCTGAATTTTAGGAGAGCAAACTTTCAGTCAATTAAGGAATTAGCAGATGGGATCCCCTAGGAAACTGCCCTCAGGGATGAAGGAGCTGTGCAGACCTGGCAGCTCTTTAAGAACATTTTTTCTTAGAGCACAACAGCTCTCTATTTCCACATGTGAAAAATTAGGCAAGGAAGGCAGGAGATCAGCATGGCTTAGTAAGGACCTCCTGGACAAACTGAACTGTAAGAAGGAAATGCACAGGCAATGGAACAAGTGACATGTATCCTGGGAAGAATATAGGATGCTGCCCCGATGTGTAAGGATGGGATTAGGAAAGTTAAGGCTCATTTGCAGCTAAATTTGGCAAGGGATGCAAAGAAGAAGAAAGGCTTTTACAGGTATGTTGGACAGAAAAGGAAGATTAAAGAAAATGTACCTTTGCGATAAATAAGACAGGAGAAGTGGTGATAACTGACACAGAGAAGGCTGATGTACTCAACAATTTTTTGCTTCAGTTTTCAATGCTACCTCTCTTCCCACATCTCTCAAGCCTCTAAATCTCATGGCAAGGACTGGGGAAATGAAGTCTTTCCAATCCTAGGAGAAGGTCAGGTTTGAGAACACCTGAGGAACCTGAAAATACCTAAGTTGATGGGACTTGATGAAATGTACCCCAGAGTCCTGAGGGAATTGGCTGATGTAGTTGCCAAGCCACTCTCCACCATAGCTGAAAAGTCACGGCAGTCAGGCAAAATCCCCAGTGACTGGAAAAAGGGCAACATCATGCCCATTTTTAAAAAGGGTCAAAAGGAGGACCCTGGGAGCTACCGACCCGTCAGCCTCACCTCTGTGCCTGGTAAGATCATGGAACAGATCCTGCTGCAAGCTATGTCAAAACATATGGAAGACGGGGAGGTAATTAGAGACAGCCAGCATGGCTTCACCAAGGGCAAATCATGGCCCTCTACGATGGAGTGACTGCATCAGTGGACAAGGGAAGAGCTCCAGATATCATCTATTTTGATTTCTGCGAGGCCTTTGATACAGTCCCACACAACATTCTTACTGCTAAATTGGAGAGATACGGGTTTGATCGATGGCTAAGAAACTGGCTGGATGGCTGTGTCTTAAGAGTTATAGTCAATGGTTCAATGTCCAAATGGAGATCAGTAACAAGTGGTGTCCCTCATGGGTCTGTACTGGGACCTATACTACTTAGCATCTTCATCAATGACATAGACAGTGGGATTGAGTGCACGCTCAGCAGGTTTGCAGGCGACACCAAGCTGAGTAGTGCAGTTGATTGATACACTTGAGGGAAGGGATGCCACCCAGAGGGACCTTGACAGGCTTGAGAGGTGGGCCCGTGCAAACCTCATGAAGTTCAATAAGGCCAAGTACGAGGTCTTACTCCTGGGTCGGCACAATCACCAGTATCAATATAAGCTGGTGGATAAATGGATTGAGAGCAGATCTGCGGAGAAGGACTTGGGGGTACTAGTGGATGAAAAACTGGACATGAGCCGGCAATGTGCACTCACAGCCCAAAAAGTCAATCATGTCCCGGGCTGCATCAAAAGAAGCAAGGTTAAGGGAGGTGATTCTGCTCCTCTACTATGCTCTCGTTGAGACCCCACCTGGAATACTGCACTCATCTCTCGGGTCCCAGGTACAAGCAAGATGTGGACCTGTTAGACCGGGTCCAGAGGATGGTCACGAAAATGCCTACAGAGAAAGGCTGAGAGAGTTGGGGTTGTTCAGCCTGGAGAAGAGAAGGCTTTTGGGAGACTTAATTGGGCCTTCCAATAATTAAAGGGAGCTTATAAGAAAGACTGAGAGAGACTTTTTACCAGGGCCTGTAGTGACAGGATAAGGGACAATGGTTTTAAACTAAAAGAGGGTAGATTTATAATTGGATATAAGAAGGAAATTTTTTACAGTAAGGGTGGTGAGACACTGGGACAGGTTGTCCAGAGAAGTTGTGGATGCCCCATCACTGGAAGTGTTCAACATCAGGTTGAATAGGGTTTTGAGCAACTTGACGTAGTGAAAGATGTCCCTGCCCATGGCAGGGGGGTTGAACTACATGATCGCTAAAGGTCCCTTCCACCTCAAACCATTCTATGATTCTGTGATTCTATGACTTTTTCCACTGCTTGTATAAGGCCCTCAGCTGTGTGCTGACCCGGCAGTGCAAGGGCTCAGCCTTGCCTGGGCCTGAGCTGGGTGTCGCTGGTTTAACCCCTCCCCTGGGGCCAGTGACTGCTGCCTCCCCTGCTCTGGCTTCAGCTCTGGGGACGGCCCCTCTAGGAGGGGGTGACACACACGCAGACACACACACACACATAGACACACACCCACCCACACATACCCCCCGGTCTGCAGTCACTGCCTGACAAAGCATAGCCCTTTGTGTTGGGGGGGCTGGGGGCAACAGCCAGGCTGCAGCTGGCAGCCCGGGAGAAGGAAGTGGGCTGTGACAGGAAAATGCCCAAGACTGAGGATGAAACTAGTTGCTTAATCTGTTCCGCGTTGCAAAAACACTCTTAGTTTTTGTTCTGCTCTTTTTTTTACATACTCTTAACATGGGAAACATATAGTAATCTTTATGATGGGGTAGAATTTTTAAATGATTGAGGCAAAGTCATAATGGTGGAGTTCAAGATCCTTAGGGCACTGAGGAGGGTGCACAGCAAGCTCACTACCCTGGACTTCAGGAGAGCAGACTTTGGCCTCTTCAGGGATCTGCTTGATAGAGTGCCATGGGACAAAGCCCTGGAGGGAAGAGGGCCCCAGGAAAGCTGGTTAACGTTCAAGGATCACCTCCTCCAAACCCAGGAGCGATGCATCCCAACAAAGAGGAAGTCAGGCAAAAACACCAGGAGGCCTGCATGAATGAACAAGGAGCTCCTGGACAAACTCAAACACAAAAAAGAAGCCAACAGAGGGTGGAAGCAAGGACAGGTAATGAATGAAGAGACGCCCACTGTAGGAGAACATCAGGTTAGAGACATCTAAGGAACCTGAAGGTGCACAAGTCCATGGGACCTGATGAGATGCATCCGCGGGTCCTGAGGGAACTGGCAGATGAAGTTGCTAAGCCATTATCCATCATATTTGAGAAGTCATGGCAGTCCAGTGAAGTTCCCACTGACTGGAAAAGGGGAAACTTAACCCTGGGGAAGACCCAGGGAACTACAGGCCAGTCAGTCTCACCTCTGTGCCTGGGAAGATCATGGAACAGATCCTCCTGGAAGCTATGCTAAGGCACATGGAGGACAGGGAGATGATTCGAGACAGCCAGCATGGCTTCACCAAGGGCAAGTCTTGCCTGACCAACCTAGTGGCCTTCTACGATGGAGTGACTACATCAGTGAACATGGGAAGGGCTACGGATGTCATCTATCTGGACCTCTGTAAGGCCTTTGACATGGTCCCCCACAACATCCTTCTCTCTAAACTGGAGAAGTACAGAATTGATGGGTGGACTGTTCAGTGGGTGAGGAATTGGTTGGGTGGTCGCATCCAGAGGGTAGTGGTCAACCGCTCAATGTCCAGATGGAGATCAGTGACAAGTGGTGTCCCCACAGAGGTCCATATTGGGACCGGTACTGTTTAATATCTTCATCAGTGACACAGACAGTGGGATCGAGTGCACCCTCAGCAAGTTTGCAGATGATATCAAGCTGAGTGGTGCGGTTGACACGCCTGAGGGACGGGATGCCATCCAGAGGGACCTGGACAAGCTCAAGAAGTGGGCCTGTGTGAACCTCATGAAGTTCAGCAAGGCCAAATGCAAGGTCATGCACCTGGGTTGGGACAATCCCCAGTATCAATACAGGCTGGGGGATGAAGGGATTGAGAGCAGCCCTGCCGAGACTTGGGGGTACACGTAGATGAAAAGCTGGACATGAGCTGGCAATGTGCGCTCGCAGCCCAGAAGGCCAACCATATCCTGGGCTGCATCAAAAGAAGTGTGGCCAGCAGATTGAGGGAGGTGATTCTGCCCCTCTACTCCGCTCTGGTGAGATCCCACCTGAAGTACTGCATCCAGCTCTGGAGCCCTCAGCACAAGAAAGACATGGACCTGTTGGAGTGGGTCCAGAGGAGGGCCACAAAAATGATCGGGGAGATGGAATGCCTCTCCTATGAAGAAAGGCTGAGAGAGTTGGGGTCATTCAGCCTGGAGAAGAGAAGGCTTCGGGGGCTTTCAGTCCTTAAAGGGGGCTTATAAGCAAGATGGGGACAAACTTTCTAGCAGGGCCTGTTGCGACAGGACAAGGGGGAATGGTTTTAATCTAAAAGAGGGTAGATTTAGACTAGATACAAGGAAGAATTTTTTTATGATGAGGGTAGTGAAACACTGGCACAGGTTGCCCAGAGAGGTGGTAGATGCCCCATCCCTGGGAACATTCAAGGTCAGGTTGGACGGGGCTCTGAGCAACCTGATCTAGTTGAAGATGTCCCTGCCCACGGCAGGGGGGTTGGACTAGATGACCTTTCAAGGTCCCTTCCAATCCCAACTATTCTATGATTCTGATTTTATAAAGGATAATAATGGCAAAGACTAAAATTCCTATTCCTTTTATTTCTGTGGTTAAGAAGGCAGGACCATTTAACTCCTGAAATAAAAATGCTGTGTTATAAACTTGCTCACTCATTGCCCTTTTCTGAGGTTTGCCAGAAAACTTCTGGTTAATGTGAGTAACAGGAGGATGTTTTCCACACCAGTGCTTTCTACTTCAAGCTCCTGAACTGAATCATACAGTTCAGTGCAGGTGTACAACCAATCCCCAAGGTCTACCTGACTGTTGTAAGGAGTGCTGGGCATTGTGAAAGTACTGCAGTATCTCAGCTTAGGGGACTATCATTTTTTTAGGGTTGGCATGTCTTGTTGCTTGCATTTATCCTGAGCAACTCTTAAACTATTAAGTTATAACTCTTAAGTTAAAAATGAAGTAAAAATACATATATTTAATTGTGGTTTAGATAAATTTCCAGATGTGTTTAGGTGCTGTCCCAGTCAACAATGGCATGTCAGTAGGTCAGATATAAGTCTTTCAGCTTTGCCTTTGAGAAATACTAGGAAAGCCTTCATTATTATAATATCATCCTTCATTATCAAAATTACTACAATAGTCATCACCACTTTTTGTAAACTGAGTTATCAATTTGAGTACAGAGACTGAACTACCCTCTCATCTTCTCAATTCAGTGCAAGGAAGTGGTATTAAACTACCACTGCTGTGGTTAGTCAGTAAGAAAGTTCAGCTCCTTGGGCTGTCAATCTGACAATGGGAAGTTTCATTAGCAGTTGTGGGAAGCTTTTTGGAAAGCAATGGACACGTTTAACTAATGAACTTATGAATTATGAGAAGASATGAGAGACTGAAACTGCACAGAACAGCCCCTGCAGTCCGAAGGTCACCAAGGAAGGAGGAGTTCATGCGCTGATACTGAAACTGCTSTAATGTCTCTGTCTATTTTTAGAWTCCACTTGTTATATACCCTCCGCTATTGTTTATACTAAGATACCGCTATGCTTAACCAATAGTAATATGTGTATATCGGTTTAGAAGCCAGTGAGCACTTGCCACGAGTACTAACCCATGCTGTAGCAGAGTATATAATAGCTTAARTTTTCCTAATAAACGGCTTCAGCACGATCATATTGGTCTGCGTCTGAGTCCGGGCATTCAGCATGATCATATTGGTCTGCATCTGAACCCATACCGCGAACTACGACAAGCAGTGAAATAAACAATAGCTTGGTTTGATTTTGATGAAGTAGTTCAGGGCATAAAAAGATTAAACAAAGGAAGAAATAGTCAAGAAATTAATCCATTATCCAGTGGTTTTGATTCCTCAATACACTCATGTCTGCCATGACTAAATAAGTATCTTTCCAGACTGTGTAAATGTGAACAGCATGAAAGTGGCCACACAGGAAGAAATACCATCTCTTCCCCTCTCACCTCTCTCCAAAGGATTAATCAGTAAGTGAGTAAAGAGCAATTTGTCTTTCACAAAGTGAACTGATAGGTGAATATCAATTTCACAATTAAATTATAAAAGAAATTCCATTTGCCTTTATCAGCTGTTAGAATAATGATGGGAAGCTGAAATTAAAGAAAACAAAACTGTTACCTTTGTCATACATACACCCTATAATTTCTTAATTTAAGAGAGATGTAGATGCTGACTTATGGGGAAGTATATGTACCACCTGCAGTCTTCAAGCTGAATCTGAAGTGGGGGCTAAGAAAGCATAGATAAAATACTTGGGGAATGGTACCAGGTAATAACAGACATGCACAGATGAACTCTTTATTGCGTGCTTAATCATTTTAAGTGTCTGAGAAGTTTGCATCATGTAATGCAAAATACACATAGCACTACTATAACTGATAATACAGTGCATGAACTGTAAATGCAATGGACCTTGCTGCCATTACACCTCAGAAATCAAATTAATCTACAAAATAACACTACAGTAAAACCTACACTGAGTATGTCCTAAGATACTTGGCTAAGCTGGCTGAAACAACTTTCACTCTTCTCCTCTGTTCATATGCTGTATCAAGGTTGTTGAATACTATGCAAGTCAACGTTTCCTAAGTTAACACTACTATTTGTAAAACAATCTATTATTTATTTTGAATATATTACTTTTCAAACTATTTATGCAACTTGACCAACTGATGCTTTGTGTATTATCTATTCAATAATAGCAAAGCAAAAGCACCGAATGAATATAAGCTAGAGTTTGATCCCAATAGGCATTGCTAATATCTAAAAAGAACCATATATTGCTAGCGTTTGTCCATTAGTTCAGTAAGAACGTGAATATTGTTGAGCGCTGGAAGCTGTTTAAGGAGTAGAATACTAATCCAAGTCCCACATTTCAGCAATTCATGTTCTATTAATGAAAGAAAGTACCAAGAACTTCTGCAAAAGACATGTAGCGTACCATTGCAAAGGCATCTGTAGTGATCCAGACTGGAATACCATTGCGCATCAAAGCGTTAGTGCTCCATGTAACACTTAACCTGAGTAGGCGTGTACTGTGCTGTGCCAGGCAGCGTGTAGAGCTTGGCTTTGTGGTCTGTATTGTGTTGCGTGCACCCCTTGACCACTGGATAAAGCCAGCTAATTTTAACAGAAGAGTCTCAGTACATGTGACTGCACCAGCTGTGTGTCCTTGCCTTTATCTAACACTGCAGCAACAAGTTCTCACGTGAACATCCTTTCTATTTAACAGTAGAAACGATGAATTGAATTGTTTTCTTGTAAGAAAATTCTGTAAGATCTCGAATAACCAGAACGGGGTAATCTTTCCATAGACAGGCTCTGCACGGCATGCTGGCCCTGATGGGAGGCCCATTTGATGTTGCACAACTGGGGGTTCCCTGAAGGGATATAAGATTATATCCTATCTTCTTCTTTATAGTTAGCTCCAATATATGGCATTCCAGTGATACTGTATATACGGTCTGAGAGTCTTTCTTAGTGGGCTGATAATGAAACAGCACCTCCTGTTGCAAAACATCATCTTAGTCCCATTTAAAAAAGTAATAAAATAAGATGGATGCCCGAGTCTCACTGGTTGCACCTATGCAGCAGACGCTTCTTTGCACTGCCCATCCTGGACATGTCATTCCATGCTGGTATGACATAGAGGAAAGAAAGAAGTCAAAGGCTATGACTCCATAGTATAGCACAAATAGAGATGATGTGTGAAGCAAAAGAGTTGGTGCAGACCCAACATAAACACGATATATGTTTTGCCTGGTTTACTTCAGACTAGTTCTAGTCTTCTGTGTCATGGACTGAATATCCAGTAATATTTGTATCACATGGGATACACTCTGAGTGTATCCTCTAATTTAGTTTCATCCAAAAAGATTCCAGTTTGCATGCATAGGACCATTCGACATTGCAAGCCAACCAAAGCATGATAACTGCGTATGTCTAAGGGATTTACTGCAAAAATCTACTCACAGTCTGAACTTAAAGCTCATCCTGGAGTAAGCTCCATTTCACCTAGACAGCTGAGGGATCTGGCCTTTAGAAAGACTGCAGAGCACACCAGCTAGGAACAGACTTGCCGTTCACCCATGCGATTCTAACCACTGAAAGTTTGTATGAGTTAAGCCACTTTGAAGATGCTGTTTTGTCAGCGGAGAGAAGTAAGTTACTTAGAAGTTCAGATCTCAGATGAGCTGAATGGCTTTCAGAAGGAATCCCTCCATCTACTTATCTTCATTAGCTATAAAGGAAACAGTACAAGTAGGCTTATGAACTTAGGGTTCTCTGTCAGATACACGAAGAATTATATGGACCAAACCACTTTCCTCAAATTTGAAAATACTATCTAACAGTCTAAATAATTCAGGTTCTTTTGAAAATTCAATTCTGTGGGTTGTTTTTTTTTTTTAAACTATGCTATCTTCTTCAAACTGATATGCTATGAATCCCTGATATTTCTGAGGCAGCTGTATTCCTTTACTAGAAAGGTACTCCAACAATGAACAGTTTCACATAAATTTCTTATAGAACTGGAGAAGAAATAGTTTTAAGAGTTTTTTGGTATGTGGAGCTGGTAGGGCTTATGTAATTTTAATAATTATAACCATAATAATAAATACTTATTCCCTCTAGTTTTATGTATTCCTGAGCACTGAAACAATAAAAATTATAATTGTCTTTAAAAAAGCAGGCATAAAAACTGAAGTATATCAGATATATAACTGTTAATTTTTATCATGTCCTACTCAAAGTATACCATAAACAGAAGGCTCCACAGCAACCACTTGATTTTTCCTTAGTTTTTACCACTTTCAAAAGCTAGACCTACTTTTAGAATATATTCCTGATGCACATGTTAAAAAAGCTATTTGTGTTTTCTCATTCTGAAGACAGACTGATACATTAGGTGCAGGAGCGGGCTGTCCCCGTGTGCCATAAGAGGAGCTGGCGGGGAAGACGACTGGTCTGGCTGAACAAGGAGCTTTTGCTGGGACTCAGGGAAAAAAGGAGAGTCTATCGCTGTTGGAAGGAAGGGCGGGCGACTCAGGAAGAGTACAGGGATCTCGTCAGGTCGTGCAGACAGGAAATTAGAAAGGCAAAAGCCCAGCTGGAACTCAATCTGGCCACTGTGGTCAGGGACAACAAAAAATGTTTTTAGAAATATGTTAACAACAAAAAGAGGGCCAAGGAGAATCTCCCTCCCTTATTGGATGCCGGGGGGAACATTGCCACCAAGGATGAGGAAAAGGCTGAGGTACTTAATGACTTCTTTGCTTCAGTCTTTAATATTCAGACTGGTTATCTTCTGGGTATTCATCCCCCCTGAGCTGGAAGATGGGGACGGGGAGCAGAGTAAACCCCCCATAATCGAAGAGGAAGAGGTTTATGACCTGCTATGCCAGCTGGACATACACAAGTCTATGGGGCTGGATGGAATCCACCCAAGAGTACTGAGGGAGCTGGCAGAGGAGCTTGCCAAGCCTCTCTCCATCATTTATCACTGGTCCTGGTTAACGGGGGAGGTCCCAGAAGACTGGAGGCTTGCCAATGTGACGCCCATCTACAAGAAGGGCCGGAGGGAGGATCCGGGGAACTACAGGCCTGTCAGCCTGACCTCGGTGCCGGGGAAGATCATGGAGCGGTTCATCTTGAGGGCGCTCACGAGGCAGGTGCGAGACTACCGGGGATCGGACCCAGCCAGCATGGCTTCATGAAGGGCAGGTCCTGCTTGACTAACCTGATCTCCTTCTACGACTGGGTGACCTGCCTAGTGGATGAGGGGAAGGCTGTGGATGTAGTTTACCTGGACTTCAGCAAAGCCTTTGACACTGTCTCCCACAGCATTCTCCTGGAGAAGCTGGCGGCTCATGGCTTGGACGGGTGTACTCTTCGCTGGGTAAAAAACTGGCTTGACATCCGAGCCCAGAGAGTTGTGGTGAATGGAGTCAAATCCGGTTGGCGGCCGGTCACGAGCGGTGTTCCCCAGGGCTCAGTTTTGGGGCCAGTATTGTTTAATATCTTTATCAATGATCTGGATGAAGGGATCGAATGCATCCTCAGTAAGTTCGCGGATGACACCAAGCTGGGCGCCAGCGTTGATCTGCCTGAAGGTAGGAAGGTTCTACAGAGGGATCTGGACAGGCTGGATCGATGGGCCGAGGCCAATTGCATGAGGTTCAACAAGGCCAAGTGTCGGGTCCTGCACTTCGATCACAACAACCCCAGGCAATGCTACAGGCTTGGGGAAGAGTGGCTGGAAAGCTGCCCGGCAGAAAAGGACCTGGGGGTGCTGGTCGATGGCCAGCTGAACATGAGCCGGCAGTGTGCCCAGGTGGCCAAGAAGGCCAACAGCATGCTGGCCTGTATCAGGAATAGTGTGGCCAGTAGGCGGAGGGAGGTGATCGTGTCCCTGTACTCGGCACTGGTGAGGCCGCACCTTGAATACTGTGTTCAGTTTTGGGCCCCTCACTACAAGAAGGACATTGAGGTGCTGGAGCGTGTCCAGAGAAGGGCAACGAGGCTGGTGAAGGGTCTGGAGAACAGGTCTTATGAGGAGCGGCTGAGGGAGCTGGGGTTGTTTAGCCTGGAGAAGAGGAGGCTGAGAGGAGACCTTACCAATCTCTACAATTACCTGAAAGGAGGCTGTTGAGAGGCAGGTGTTGGTCTCTTCTCCCAAGTAACAAGTGATAGGACGAGAGGAAATGGCCTCAAGTTGCGCCAGGGGAGGTTTAGATTGGATATTAGGAAAAATTTCTTCACTGAAAGGGTAGTCAGGCATTGGAACAGGCTGCCCAGGGAAGTGGTGGAGTCACCATCCCTGGAGATGTTCAAAAAACGTGTGGATGTGGCGCTTCGGGACATGGTTTAGTGGGCATGGGTACTGGGTTGATGGTTGGACTTGATGATCTTAGAGGTCTTTTCCAACCTTAATGATTCTATGATTCTATGATTCTATCTTTTTCTGCTTTTAGATTTCTGGATTAGGAATCAGACGGGTTAACCCTTTTACATAGAAAACATGTAGTACAATACAAATAAATAAATAAAATCTGCAAATACAAGTATGCTGAACCCCTTCAGCTTGTTCTTAAAACTGGAAATAGAAGTGGATCTTCACCCCAAACTAGAGAAAAAGGATTCGCGAGGTACATCGCTGGAAAGAGAGATAAAAAGATTACATTTCTGCTACAATAATAGTGTGTAAGTGTGCCTTTTGCATGTTTGATGCATACAGAAAAACTTCAGAGGTCTTAGGTAGTTTTCATTCCCTTCCCGTTCAATTGCTTCAGTCTTTTATCCTTGTCCTTTTTCTCATTTTTTAGGATATATTTTCTGTATTCTGTATACTTTTGCTCCCATAATACTCTGCTTGCATTCTTCCTTTTGGTAGCAATAACTAAAATATTCCTAATATTCTCTGTATTCAGGGACATGACACAAAGAAAAAAATGTTTTAGAGTAACAGACAAAGTTGTATTTGCTTGTTTTCCAGATATTTCTTCCTTAATTCTCTATTTGAAGCAATGAGTTCACACAATCACAAGGTAATATTCAGCTCAATAAGATAGCAAGCTATATTTCACCTTTTACTTTAAGCTCCAGTTCAGCTGCAATGCACACATTTCTGTTTTAGGAAACAGAATTTTATGATGTCCTACAAAGGGTATTTCAACTTTCAGCTCCCATTTTTTTTCATGCAGCTTTGTTTCTTTTTTCATTTTCCTAAATCAAAATACAAGATACATCTTACATCAGACTGGATGCAACTTTCAGACTACTGGACCACAGACTTGAGGTACACCCAGTTCCTTTTCAGCTCAATCAAATTATTTGCATATTTATCTCAAGAAGGATTTTGCAGCAAATCCTCCTATCTACAAAGCTAGATGAAATTAAATTTTTTCTGTTTTGGCTGGGAAACATTAAAATAATTAAAAATCACCAGTAAAACTGTCACTAGAGGCCAGTCTCATTAGAAGGAATGTTTGTGCTTAAAAAAGTATTCAAATACTTTTAATTAAGGAAGACAACAAAACAAGTAAAACTGAGCATTGTTACTGTCTCTCAGGTCATATGGCTTGGAACCAGAAAATACAATACAGTTTGGTATCAACAGTCTTGTTCATAGACCATGACCACGTAGAAAATAGTTGGTAAAGTGCCTTCTCATTAATCTTACCTCCCGAAACTCCTATTTTAGATGCAGCAGGAAATCATTAAAAATTACAAAAAAAAGCTTGTCATGTTTTGGGAGTATTTGTTTTACTTTTGCTTTACAGTTTCGGTTATTACCTAGGGTGCTAGGAAAAACTACTTACCATGTTCAAGATTTTTAAAAGAAATTATAAAGAGAGTAAAAAATACCGAATCATCCCTTAAAAAAATAGGAATTTCCTTCTCCTAAATTCCTCAAGTTATATCAGAAGGGTGTCATAGTCGTGTGAAAATTTTGGAATGCAGCTTAGCAAGTTAGCACACAACACAGGGTAAAGAGAAAGAAAGATCTGTCTAAATTTGTGTTCAGTGTGTAAAACGATTTTCTGAGTAGCAGCATCAAATTCTTGAATTACTGCAGACCCCCATATAGAGTGTCCACGCATTCTGGCATGTGAAGCTGCTCTTTTGAGTAACATCATCTATTAAGTAAACCTGCTTTAGACTTCCTTCTGTTCCTGACAAAATGCAAAGGTAAAAGGACATACATTCCTTTTTATCTTACCACCTGTTGTCACTAACATCAAGAGCTGCATTCTTTGCCTATGCATCCTTCATCCCACACTGGAACAACAACAACCAGTACCACAGCAACAAGGTAACTCAAGACTCCATCCAGCAATCTGGGGGAAAATACATATTTGCGTCCTTTTTAACAAGCAACATTTCTCCAAAGATCAAGTCTGCCAGAGAGAAAAACCTTCATTTGTGAAAACACAGCATCAGTAAATCAATGCTACAGTGAACAGTAAGTAAAGAATCTACCTCCAGTATCTTGGATGTTACTGATTCACTTTGGTAGAGGAAAAAAAAGTATTATTTCATTCTTTCAAGAATCAGAGGGAATCAGATGTCATACTGTGTCCAAGAAGCTGATGTTACATAAAGTTAATCTGTTAGAGCTCAGATATTGAATAAATCAGCTATCTGGAAGACTCTCCATCTTTGAAGGATTCCTGAACAAAAGGCTTCCATCTCCCTGGTCGCCCGTTTGCTCGTGCTCCTCAATCTTAATTTAATGCCAGTCTTTGATGACAAATCTGGCGGTACTGGGTTTATTGCTGCACCTACGGAAACAGGTACCTTCAGCACTATTCCCCTCAGAAATCTCTTCCTCTCTACTAGATTTCAGTGTAAAGGGCCTAGTTGATATCGAAATTAATTTAATGCCTTTTTTCAGTTTAGTATCGCTCTGATATTTTCTGAGAGTTACAGGTAACTCTTACTGTGTTTTAGCACGTTAATTTTGAGACAAGTCCTCTTTGACCTGAGAAATTTGAAAGGAAGAAGAATGCTGCACTGAAAAAACAAAAAGCTGTCACCTGCAAGCAAGTAACAGCCCCTGCAGGAGAGACATTTGTTAAATTTGGAAAGTTTAGCAATGTAACAGTAGTTCTGTCAATTGACCTCCAAGTTTTTCACCTAGTATACAGAGATGGCACTGATTACAAAAAAGAAAAATGACCTCTCCAGGTAGAGCGCTAACAATGGAAGGTACTTTTGCTGTACGGGAGTAAAGGAGATCTTTCCTGGTCTGTTCCTTCCACTACAGGCAACAAAAGAACACGAAGTAAAGGCAATTACAATTGCTCATTTTTATTAGCAATAATTAGCACAGCAACATGAAGTGGTACATGGCATGCTGCAACTCTTGAAATTTTATGAAGCACAAGCAATACGAATCTAACCCTGAAGATAGATTACTGAAACATTCAGAAAATCTGACATGAAAAATAACTGAATGTAATGCACACCAATTCAGAAGTCTATGCAAATGACCTCTGCGTAATGATTTGAATGACTTGAACAGATGAGACAAAGAAACATTTCTCTCCTTCATGTTTCTGACTGTTTCTGAATTCATGACATTGAATGACATTTCTGTCATTTAAGCAAGATGTCTTCATCAGCTTTTTTTCCTGATGTTCTATGCCTACTTTTTAAGCTACTTTCAGGATTGTCACTTGATCTTTACCTTGGGTCTACTCAAGCTCCAAGGAGGTATATCACAGAAGAAAATGTATGTCTTTGGCTCAGTCTGACATCAAAGCACTATCAAATAATGGTTGGACTTGATGATCTTAAAGGTCTTTTCCAACCTAAACAATTATGATTCTATAAATCCAGGCATGGAAGCGATGGCACAAAAAAACATGTCTTTGAACTAATGGATGTTCCATGTTAAATAATCTTCTTCCTTTTTTTTTTTTTTTTTCATTCCAAATATAGAACACATTGAATACTTTATGCCTAGAACCAACTAGCTGCCTGTAAACAACTGATAATCAAGGATAGCTGTGGTATTTAGTATAGCAGAACACATCAGGTCATCAGGACATCACTTAACCATACAGTATCAACGTTTATACATTTTAAGAGCATTATTCAAGCATTTTCAACACTCAGCAGTAGTCAATTGTACATCAAAGTTTATCTGGTGAATCACTTAGCATGTGAACAACTCTCACAATGCTAATTTCAACATTATAAACTCAGATTTTCAAAGGAGCTTATATGAAATAAAACATTTGGAAAGTTTGTCATCATCAATACTGGCAGTCTAGAAAATATATTAGAAAAAGATTAAGAAGCAAGGATGCCTCAGTTCTCACATCTGTTATTAGAATAATAGAAAGAAAAGAAAAAAGGTTTTGCGCAAACTGACCTTCATTAATGATTTAAGCTAATATGCCAAACTATAATCTCTTACCATTCACCTTATCATGTATGAGGACTGTGACTTCAACAAATAACTGAGGTAGTAACATTTCATTTTGCCGTAACTAAATTTACCAAAGATCACCTAACACAGGCCTTCCTTAAGTTTGCCTAAGAAGAATTAAGTGAACCCATGAAATATTTTATAAAGGAGTGCCACAACTTCCAAGCATATAAACAAGAGGAAAAGAGCAAAAGTCAGCATTTTTAAGTTCAACTCAGACAGTATTTCTCAATGTTAAAAAAAAAAATAAATATATATATGCTGCTCAAATACTGCAGTCACAAGATGAGGTAGATATTTCCCTACTACCAACTCTGTTACAAAGAAAAATTCGACTTGTCATGTCCTGGCAACTAGCATTTCAAAAATAGCTTTGTCCTTAAAAAGATTATTGTTCTGATACAAAGCTATAAAAACAAACAACAAAAGTTATTTTCAATTGGTCTCCAAGAGTTAGTTATGTCTTTATTTACCTTTGATATCTACTGTAATATATACAATCCAACTTTCTACTATGGCTGTCTCACTGAGTTATTTCAATAGAGCAAACTTCAGAAAATTTCATGACTGCCCCTTTCAGATAGGGAATGAACAAGCCTAAGAGGTATACATAATAATACTTATGGATACTCATAGAGAGGTGTGACTTTTATATTTGTGCTTCCTTTTCTCTACTTGTGACCTTTAAAGATAAAGGCTTCCTATTACAACTGTGATAGATTTTTTTCACACATCCAAACTGGCATTTGGTGGAAGCAAATATGATAATTACATATCCTGCATTAGTCTGCCTGCTATTGCTGAAGAGCAAGCACTGCTTTATAGAGGACCTCTAATAGTGTACTATCTGTAATTGCAGCCTAAATAAACTTTCCTATAATACTTTTATTGATCTAACAGAACATAACAGTTTAAATCCCAGACAAACCCAAAAAGACTATTAACAAAAATTCGATCACCCATAGGAACTAGTGGTGGGAAAGACGATTTGATTTTCTAATTATGTATTGTGTACAGTTTACTTATACTAGAACCATTTCACATAATTTGTACATGTGTACATGTATTTCATATTGTACTATCATATATAAGCAATCATTTCAAAGATGCAACCGCTTTAGCTGAATAATTCATACTTTTTCAAACATATATTTTCTAAACATACAATTATACTATTCTCCAAAACCAATTTTGTAGTTGCTAGTACAATCTTTAAAAAAAAAAAAAAAAAAGTCTTACATTAATTTCTTCTATCGTGTCTTAAATGGAAAAACAAAAAACAAAATAGAACTCTCCTCCTTTTTACTTCCATTAGCTATAGGCCATATACTGCCAGTTTCACATACGCTAGATTTTACTCTATTCTGTTAATAGTCTTGCAGAATTCTTTTTCACATATGTTATCTTCATCACCCCAGCGACCTAACGATGGTAATATAATCTACTCATCTAAAGTACCTGAGCACCACTGACGAAAATCAATGCTGTCTGGGTTAGATAGTATTTCACTACTGACCTGCCTGGCATAACTAAAATGTATTCACCTACACTACAACTAAATACATAGTCAGGCTTCATTTTCTCCCTCTTATCTCCCAAAACAGAGAAAATGCTATCTGCAAAATAGTCTTGTACGTAGTAATGAGGAAATTGTGACTGCTATTCTCTAAAAATCTTTCCCTGACTTCAAAAGAAAATGCCTCATAATTGAAGATGAAACCTTGTTTTTTTGTTTTGGCTGGAAAGTTATTTCAGTACAAAACAAACAGAGTTAACACCTTGGCATTAAAACTGACACAATTAATTTACAAAAATCTTGACTCTTAACCACTTCAGAATTGCTTTAAGAAGGTAGATAAAAGGAACAATACCTATGAAACCGATGAAATCTGTTCTAACAAGTGCAACATGTAGGTTTTACTAATGACCTTTCAAATCAAAGGGAAAAAATACAGATTTTACAGTAAAGAGAATGGGGATCTACATCCTGTCCTTCTATGTGGAACTGTTTATTACCCATTCTCCATGGTTCAACAGGATATAATGTCAGCAGCAATGCCCATAATCCTTTCTAAATTTAGTTCCTTTGTGCATGTATTAGACATTGCCAATGCATGAAACATCTAATCTGTAGCTAACAATGAGAGATGGTTTTCCCATTCATTTCTAATGAGCCATTTTTAAAGTGTCAGCACCATGTTTCGTTTGTTTGTTTGTTTGTTTAAACTTCCTATTTTACTAACGTTACCCGAATAAAAAAAAATGAATGTGCTTTTAGGGAACTGTTAAATGAAGGGCAAAAGAACAACCAAAACTGAGTTTATTATGAATCATCTGCAACAGAAGCATTACAACAGATTTGGCTTAGAAATGAGTTAGTGAAGTCTGTCTTGAAAACCTTTTCAGTCATTCTTCTGTTCACTGCCTAACTTATTCCTATCCATTCTAGTTTTAATTCTCACTCTCCCCCCCCAAAAGATTACTTAGTGGTGGCACCATTTTTGTTATTGACCAGAACTGCAGCTACAGAAGACAAGCCATTGAATTTCAATTTTAATATCATTGCTATATAACTTGATGGGGGGATGACTTCCATCGAAGATCTGTCAGGCACAAAAATGCCAAGTATTGAAAGCTATGTACTCACTTTAAGGTAACTATAAATAGGTTATGGCAAAATAAATAAATTTTAAAAAATAATCAAAGAAACAATGCTACCTGTTGTCATGTGCATTGAAGGCAATAGGGCATTTTTTTTATTCTATCATTTTTATTTATTAGACCAAATCTCATTAGGAGCACCCAGCTTTCTCTCTCTCTTGCACTTCTCCTTAAGTTTTATCCACTCTTTCATCCAGCACTTTAGCTCATATATCTGCCTTCTAATGCACCACCACCTTATCTTCAGACTTGAACAACAGGAATATTCTGAGATGGTCCAAACTGTTTCTCCAAACCTCTGCTTCCTTCACATCAATGCCTTTGAGCGAATTCTGAATTAATTCGTTGAACAGTTCCTTTTATAAAAAGGAACTCCATGCGATTTTCTAACCCAGATTTGGCAAACTCCTGCAGAGTCAATTCTTCCACCTCTGCAAAACTATCTGACGACTACTATTTTTAATCCTTCTTCATCCTTAAATGCAAATTATTTCTATGTCTTTTACATGCAGCAGAGTACTGAATTCACCTGTTCATACACACTTCAGGCCACTTAGTATGTGCTTCTACAGTTTTAAAACTAGTCCTTGCAGATGACTGACAGATTTCTCATTTGGCCCTCACTCCTAGTGTCCTTCCAATTGCATGTGTTCACTTTTCTGTGCATTTTCTCTTCAGCAGTTACCTTGAAGTCAAGGAGCTTAGGTTTAAGGAAAGACAAGAGGTACCTCAGTGTGCTCTAAGAATTTACACTAAGGCTCTTTCTCAAAAGGGAAAGGATACTCAGTGTGCCCCTTCTCCACACCCTGTCAGTGCAGAGATGAAAATCAGTACGACTCAGTATTTCTTCTCCAAATCTGTTACAAATTATGCCAACCTATGCTTATAGAAACTGGCACCTCCATCCCATCCCATCTCATCATCTGTGGGAGAAAGAATGAAAGGGAAGTGTACATCCATGGATTTTTATTGCGTTCTCACTTCAGCCACCAGAGAAGAAATTAAATGCAACAGAAGCACAGTTCAATTTTTCTTTCTTCTTTAGCCCTTTCCTTCATGTTTGTCTTCTAAATACTTCCATACAAATCTTATGACCAGAAATTGTTGAATTAATACCATTTTTATGTATGTAGTCCACTATTTTTTTATTATTCCTAACTATAATAATTACATGTATGATTAACATCTTAATTTATGGGCATATATGAAACTTGCTATTTAAAAATGTCAGAATCCCAAAATACATACCAGAACCGAAAAATTGCAAATATAAAATTGCATGTATTTCACATAAATTCGGACTACTGCTGTGCTTAAATGTAAGAGATTTGAAATGCAGAGTAATGGGTGTGTATGTTTATGTATACTTTTCCCCAATTTTACTATCAAAATCACCTACTTATGCCCAAACTTTGAGGGATCTATGCATATAAACAGACAAAAAATCTGGATGATTACAGAAAGAAATAGAAATGCACAAAATCTTTGAGGTTGGAAGGGACATCTGCAGATCATCTAGTTCAATCCCCCTGCTCACAGCAGGGTCAACTACAGCAGGCTGCTCAGGACCTTGTCCAGTTGTGTTCCGGCTATCTTCAAGGATGGACACTCCACAACCTTTCTGGGCAACCTGTTCCAATGTTCAATCACCCTAACAGTAAAAAGGGATTTTTCCTACATTTAAATGGACTTTCCTGTATTTCACTTTGTGCCTGTTGCCTCTTGTCTCCCAAGTAACTAGTGATAGGATGAGAGGAAATGGCCTCAAGTTGCGCCAGGGGAGGTTTAGATTGGATATTAGGAAAAAATTCTTCACTGAAAGGGTAGTCAGGCATTGGAACAGGCTGCCCAGGGAAGTGGTGGAGTCACCATCA
>JASVER010000176.1:1277485-1288179 GCA_030449065.1 Oceanodroma leucorhoa
CCACATCCACACGTTTTTTGAACATCTCCAGGGATGGTGACTCCACCACTTCCCTGGGCAGCCTGTTCCAATGCCTGACTACCCTTTCAGTGAAAAAATATTTCCTAATATCCAATCCAAACCTCCCCTGGCGCAACCTGAGGCCATTTCCTCTCGTCCTATCACTTGTTACTTGGGAGAAGAGACCAACACCCACCTCTCTACAGACTCCTTTCAGGTAGCTGTATGGAGCAATAAGGTCTCCCCTCAGCCTCCTCTTCTCTAGGCTAAACAACCCCAGCTCCCTCAGCCGCTCCTCATAAGACCTGCTCTCCACACCCTTCACCAGCCTCGTTGCCCTTCTCTGGACACGCTCCAGCACCTCAATGTCCTTCTTGGAGTGAGGGGCCCAAAACTGAACACAGGATTCGAGGTGCGGCCTCACCAGTGCCGAGTACAGGGGCACGATCACCTCCCTCCGCCTGCTGGCCACACTATTCCTGATACAGGCCAGGATGCTGTTGGCCTTCTTGGCCACCTGGGCACACTGCCAGCTCATGTTCAGCTGGCTGTCGACCAGCACCCCCAGGTCCTTTTCCGCCGGGCAACTTTCCAGCCACTCTTCTCCAAGCCTGTAGCGTTGCCTGGGGTTGTTGTGACCGAAAGTCTTGCTGAAGTCAAGATAAACAACATTCACAGCTCTCCCATTATCTGTCAAGCCAGTCATCTCATTGAATGCTATTGTCAGGCATGCTTTCCCCTTTGTAAATCCATGCTCCCAATCACCACCTTTTCCATCATGTGTGTGGAAACGGTTTCAAGGATTATTTGCTCCATCACCTTCCCAAGGATTGGGGTGAAGCTGACTGGTCCACAGCTTCCCAGATCTTCCTTCTTGCCTTTCCTGAAGATAGCAGTGACATTTTCCATTTCCAGCCTTCCTTTTTCTGCCTTTTTCCATTCCATTCTCTGGCATATTTCCATTTTCTGTCTTTCTTCCAAACCTCAGGAACCTCGTGCCCAATCACCAAGACCTTTTAAAGATAATCAAGACTGGCCTCGCAATGACATCAGCCAGCTCCCTCAGGACTCATGATACATCCTATCAAGATCCTGCAGCAGGGAGTCTCCCAGTACTATCACTCACCCTTTCCTCCTGGTGCTGCCTCATGGCTCAGTTTCAGCTGATTTGGACGCTTCACTGGACAGAGCTTCCGGTCCCTCCCCTGCTATCAGGTCACTGAACCTACTCTGTAGTTGCAGAGCTGCAGATAGGACAGGAGCTCTCATTCTGTTGTCAATGTCACAAGCTTCCAGCCTTCATCATCATTGGAACCTCCATTTCCAAACCTCCTAAGCACAGACTCTGCCTGGTCCTCCTTCACTATGGTTAGGAGTTCAGGCTGCTGTATCTGTAGGGTCTCAGAGAATATGATGTTGTTCTTATCATCATCATCTCTGAAGCTGCACAGTCTGCTGACTGTCTCCTGCAGCTCATTACCTTGGCAGCACAGATCCTCCTCCAGTGCACAAGTATCTCCTGCAGGCAAGGACACTGTATCCTCTGGTCCCAGCCTCAGCAAGAGGCCCCACACATCTCTGCAGCCCCACACCTGCAGAACTACATCCCCCCTGAGGAGCTCAGTCTGGTCTGAAGTCTCTAATGTGCTGAGGTACTTGCTCCTGTGGATGGTCAGGAATAGTGCCCTGTAGCACCTCACTACCTAAGTACACAGTGTCGTCAACAGAGTTTCTGGCCCCCTTCTACATTACTGCCTCTGTTGGCTGTGCTCTAGGCTTGGTAGTTACATACACTTTTTCTAGCATTTACTGAAACGATGCTTGGCTGTCCCTAATGAGGAGTCAGCTAGAAACAAAAAGCTCAAAGTCCCCATCGATCAAGAAAAGTTGACAACAAAACTTGTGGGAAACTGCTATAGTTGCTAGCAGTCACAGCCTCCTGTAGCTATCCCTTCCCAGGAGCAGCAGGCACCCTGAAGCTCCTCAGAGTTCATAGCAGTCCTCTGACGACCCCAAAAGCAGTTCCCAGAAAATCTAGCATATCTCAAGCCAGAGCCCAGAAACTGCTGTGCAAACTGCTTCACCTGTTAGCTGTCTCTGTTTGCTGTGCTCATGTATTTGTATACTACACTGAAAGTGTTTAACTGCCCTACAGCTATGATGAATTTGGATAACTTTTGTATCACATTTCATGCACTCTCAAAGCTATGCCTCAGATAGCTCATTATTTTAGCAACTGCTTTGTACTCCCTCCATTTAACCTGTGAGTTCATCAAATGATCATTTCATGTCTCTTTGGATGTCTGTAACCAAAAAATATTATAAAACATTCATCTAAAAGACGTCACCTCATGACTGCATATATCACGACGAGCAATTCTATGGTTCAGGAAGAAAAAGTTGATGAACTGGTTTGGGGGGAAAGGTATTTTTCAGATACTTACTGTTTATTGTTTTAAATTTCATGTCTCACTGGGATTTTGAATAAAAATGCCACTGTCCTTTCAGAAAACTGTTGAATAATGGCCGAATTATGCCCTAAGGGGTGCAAAATGTCAGTGACTTCTTAGTAGATGCTATGGAGATGGCCCAGCGATATTTTGTTGTTTGCCTAAGGCAACTAAAACCCTAAAGCTGATTTCACACACTGCAGTATAACAAGCAGCACACTACACATTTCCATTTGTTAGCAGTATTACCAGAGATGAAACTATAAAACACTTGATATCTTTGGAGGAAACACTTATTTGCGCTTTCACAAATTTCTTTAGCTTAATTCATTAGTAAATCTGCTGACTGTCCATATAAATCTTTTGAAGATGGTTTTGAGTAAGAGGTGTACACGTAAGTTGGTACTAAGATGAGAAAAAAATAACGAGTCAGAACTAAAGATAAGTTAGAAGCACAACAGACAAATGTTCTGGGAAACGCCTCTGCAGCAAGAGAGGAAGAGCTGGCCAAAGAACCCTGAAGAAATGACAGCTAAGAAGCCAGATGCTGCTTGCAAAAAAATGTTCCAGAGTTTGGCATCTGTGACCATTAAATGCCAAGCTGATCCCCACCAGTGGGAAAAGCTGCCTACTGCTTCTGGGGAGAAAAAGGAAGAAAGAGTATAGCAGTAGTTCTAAGGAGTGCCAGTAAAAAGAGAAGGCAGACTGAACTCAGCATTCAAAAGATAATCATACCACAATTTACTTTTGAATTCCATGATAGTTTAAAATCCATTCATTTAGAAATAAGCTTATCTTAAATATATACTGCCTAAATATGCATGCTTTTACTTATGGATCTTTCAGATACTCACCCATCCCTGATTTAGGAATCACTTGCTTATACAACTTAGCACAGAACAATTCTTGCATAGTTCTGAGAAAACGCTGAGGCTGATTTTAATTTTGCTTTTCCAAATAAATTCTCTCCAGAAGGGGAAAAAAAAAAAGAGAAAAGCGAAACAGTACGCTGCTTTTCTCTAACAGTACTATAATTAAAGTTCATGGTATGCATAACACTAAATACATTCTAATGACGTAAGACTAGTCCTTTTTTAAGAACTCAGCACAGGTAGATGACAGTTACACTAATGAAAAACTATTTTTTATTCTGAAAAGAAGATGTGGCTTCAAATGCTAAGAAGCAAAGAGGGGAGCTACAGAGCAAGATGTTGTATTTGGGAATGGACTGAGAAAGTAACAGGAAGGAGACAGAATAAGTGTAACTCTGGTTGACAGTATGGTTACCCAAACTGTCAGCTGGCATAGATTATTATCTAAGTAAAGACAAAGAAAGATGATTGTGGCATGGTTATTAGTTGAAGAAGCATTGGTAAGGAAGATTAGCACAGTTTGAGATTAGTTCTGAAATTACTCAAAAGACCCTCCACTACAAACACAACTCATTATTTCAACTGGAGTCTAAAGGGAAAACAGGGCCTCTTACAGGACAGGATAAACAACAAAAAGATTTAAATGAAGAGCATTTAAATACAGACAACATTTTTGCAGATTATCAGTAACTTCTCACAAGTGCTTAAGGAACTTAAGCCTCATATTTAAGGGTAACATTGGCATTTACCAACTTTTGTCTTTGCAGAAGTTAGCGGGAAAGAGGTGTTTCAGCACCAGAGTCACCCCTGAAAAGAAAAAACCTAGCTCCTAGAATTAGAGGCATACAAATAACATTACAAAACTATCTACAATTTTTTACTGTGTATCCACAGTGTGACCTAGTCATAACATCAGACAAAACTCAGATCTGTACCATATGTAGCCAAAGAAGACGACCACTGGACCCAAAAAAGGGTGCTTAGAAGCAGGCTAAAGGAACTGTACCTAGTATTTGTTCCAGACATAAGCATACTAAAATAGTGTAACTGGAGAAAACAAATAAACATTTCATAATACTGTAACACTTACAGCATTTTGTAACAAAACTAGTCTTAAATATATAAATAATATCCCTAACTGTGAAGGGGCAAATGGAGACCTGTGACATAGCTGCTCAAATAGGGTGTAAGAAAACATGTGCCAGAAGTAAAGTCTAAAGGGTAAGAATGAGCAGGTAGGAAAGATGTCTGTTTCTGCAAAAATAAATGAAACAAGAAGGAGTCCTGATTCCAAAAGTAAGGTGTCAAGGGCAGATAAGATCACACTTTTCTCTTGGAAAGGAAGCAGGAAGCATAAAACATTGATGGTAAGTGAGAAAAGACCGGGAAAAAAGAAGACAGGCCACTGTGGTTCCTGCTTCCCTCGCTGAAGAATTCTATGGACTGACTACCTTGATGTCAGCAACTAAGAACCATCAACAGCCACAGACAGCAGTGCTAACTAAACAGCATCAGTTCCACAGTATTGCATGATTATATAAACATAAATGATAAATAAATACACAAACAAAAGTAAATATATAAATAAAAATAATACTAGTTTGTAAAGTTACTAATGGTAAGGGTGTTGTACATGCAATGATAATGATTAACAGCAATTAAGAATTAACCTTTGGCAATGTGTAATGTTAATGAATATCGGCAATCCAGTGAAAAGTCATTCTGAAGTTTGGAACTTGCATAATTTGTCAGTCTTTTTAAATATTCCCATCACAGAGATCACTAATTTCCTGATATATTTATCTATGCATTAATTTGCAACAAACTTATTTTTAATGAAGTTACAATGAAAGGCATTTATACTTTACAGTGAAGTCATAGGGAGTAGAGATTATGGATAGAGCTCTCTAGTGCTAAGGACTGGCACTGTTAGACTGACTAATACAGTCAGCATGAGTCCCAATCAGTGAATCAAGATATTGTAAGGATGACTATTCTGTATTTTTTTTAAGTTTTCTCAAGAGGAAAATGTTAAAAAAAAGGTAAAAAAGAGGGAAAAGGTATAAAAAGGTACAAAAATAGAACTGCACTTCAGTTTACACAGAGATTATAAAATGGTATCTTAGTGGATGGATTCAACCGCTGACAAAGGATAACTTTTCTTTACTGAAGCAAACACTAATACTGTTATAAGCAATATAAGATCAATAGATGGCATAAGGAAATATACCTAAGTCTAATATTCTGTTTCGTATGGAGAAGTCCATTGGTATGTTATAAAAAGAAAAGCAGCAACAACACACTTACCATCTTTATTCTTTGTGACAACCTTAACAACCAATACAGACAAAATGGCAAATAGCATGAATCTGTGGGATTCTATGTGGATATAGAGAAAGAACTGAGTACTTTGGAAAGACAATGTCCGAAGACACTTGGTTAATTCTCCAAGTTTTAACGTCATAATGATTACAGGCAAGTTCCAAACTATTCTACATCATTAGAAACACCAGTTCATCCGTAAAAGTATGTTGCCTATTATTTTTCAAGAAGAGTTGAAGAGATTTTCTCCTGAAGTTTCCCTGTAAGCTGGCAACACAAGGGCTTTAATTGGGATTTGATGTTATTAGGGCAAAACCTCAGAAGTATCAGGAGAGTTGATACAATAAGATAGAGGAGAAATAGGGAATTCAGCTGGTAATACATGCATCTATCTATAAATGTTCAGAGACATAATTTGAGAGATTATGATATTGTGAGAATTAGAGTGAGGTTCACATGGTACTGGAAATATATGCATGAAACTATTCTAAATTAATTTTTTTGCTGTGCCATGTGCCAAACTGAAAAGTGAGAAGGGAGAAAAAGAAATTTGTTAGTTTACCACTGAACAAAAATTAACTGGAATGAAACAGGAATTATGTAACAAATTGTTCACATTTAACAATTCAAGTTTAACTATTGATTAAGTATCTTTCTTATTCTAAATTCCTTATTGTCACAAACTGTTCGTAAAGAGGATGTCTCAAATAACTCGAGTAGAGCACCTTATGAAGGAAAAACTCGGGGAGAGGAAGGGCAAGCTCTGCGACGGTGGGGCAGCAGGCCGCTTCTCTCTTACTTTCTCCTGTTGCTGCCCAGAGAAAAAATTGCGCAGCCAGAAAAGACAAGAACCTTCTGGAACAATTGTGCAGGTGTAAGAAAGACTATAAAAAGACAACACCCCACCTGTATCTGGGTCAACCCATCACCTACGGACCAAGCCTGTTACTTGAGGACAACGCAGGATCCGAGGGTGGTGATACTTCCTCTTTCTCTATTCTCCTCTCTTCTCTTTCGCTTTCTCTTCCTGCTCTCTCTTTCTCACATATATTCATGTATGTAAGTTTTGTACAAATTGCGGTAAGTTGTTAGCAGTCTCATTGCCAAAGTGCCTTTATCCACTCGCTGAAAGTTATCAGTTAATCGTTGCCAAATTGTCCCCATTTGTTCAATAAAGTTGCCAGTTAATAAAGATACTAGCGAAATTGTCCCTCTGAGTCATTGTCGTGACTCGACCCACCCTGCGCCTCTGCCGAGCATAGGCCAGCTTCTTCACCAGTATGCAGGCTGTAGGGGAATTCAAAAGATTTACTCCTCTCGTAACCCACTGCGTGGGACGAGACACTTATTCTGATTTTTTAAAATAAAAATATGCAACTGAAAAGGCTTTTTTTTTTTTTTTTCTGTTGGCATGTGATTTATTTTCCTATGATGGAAACCATAAAGACAAGCATCCAGTTCTGGCATACTTGTTGATGCTTCAGTTTTAGTAGCAAGTTTTCATCTCAAGGTTCAAAAATGCATAGCACCAGATAAATAAATGAACTTAAAAGAGAAATTTTTAAGTAGTAATTATGGTTTGTATTATGATTCTCATTATTACAGATTTGAAACTTGGTACAAAAATATTTCCTTTTGTATTATATTCTGTATTGGTTTTATATATACAAAAATATACTTTTTATGCAGTTGCACAATGAACTACCTAGCTGTTCCAAGAACTGATGTTTTCAGATGGATCTGCAAATACTTAAGAGAAAGTAAACTAATGAGTATTATCAAAGGCATAAAAGAAAGCTATGTTATCTATTCTTTACATTAATTTAAGTTAGAAGTGATATCAAGTACCAGCAGTGGTATGACCAACTTCAAAGAAATGAAGAAAATTCTTAATATCGTTGCCAGCAGCTAAACTTACACCAGGAAAACAGTGCCAGAACACGGCCACAGGCAAGGAAACTGCATTGTCTATCACTGTTGCATTCCCAAAGCAGTTCCTGGCCTGACTTTGGTCCAGACCAACTAGTGCTTGTTGAAAACAATGCCTAGGCACAGCTCAAGAATGCCAATGACCTTTTCTATTAGGCAGTTAGAATCCAGTTTTCCTGTTTTAAAGACTACGTTTAATTTTAAAGATATGGCTGGATGTACTCAGAATCAGATACTAGTCACTGCCACTGCAGAGCTACCATGAGATGAACACTTTGACTTGTTGCTGAAGTTTTTAAGAGAAAAGTGTTAAAAGAGGTAATAAAAACTAACATTTTTTTGATATTAAGTAAGAGTAATTGTGAAAAAAGGCAGAATGTCTTTTAACATCTATGAGTATAAACTAGGACAACTCTAATGATTGAAATAAAATTGCTTTAGATTATACAACAAAAACATTGGTCTAGACTCATTTTCCTTGTGGTTGCCAAGTCTTAGACTCCCAGTTTCAACTACAGGTATCTCTGAATAAACTGTGTGTATTTGGCTTATCATGACCCTTGTATATGATGATTCAATGATACGTCTAATTTTCCTGCTCTGTTACATCAACTAGGACAAATAACTTTGAGGAAAAATATGTGCAGGGCTTACAGTTCAAACCAATTCTCTTGTAAACATTTTCTGTAACAGTTCAGTATGTGCCAAATCCAGAAAAAGTACTTTTTGAGCATTTTTTTCTCATTAAACAATAGGAAGTCCTTGGATTTGCTCATACATAGTTGACCCAACTATTAATAAAATCAGAAGCCATGTTACCTTCTGCAATACATATAATGCTTCCAGATTCTGAAAAAATAGCTAAAACGTAAGGACAGGTAATGATACATGGTTGCAAAATATCCATGCACCTAGAATTGTCCTTGAGGATGGTGAAACTGTACATTTGCGTATACAATCTGTTATATCATGTAAGAACTCAAATTACAATAATGTAACAGCTAATCAGACATAAGCAGTATGCAGTTATAAAATCGTTTTTTGTTAGTAGACTACAAAGAACTACAAACTTCACAAAAATAAGAACTACAAAAATAAAAAAATCTTTAACCATTTTTTTTATGTCCCAACAGACTAAAAAAGTGAAAAAAGCAATTAAAAGTATTTTTAATATTTTTTAATGAGTTTTTCTCAACCTCACTAGACTTATTTTTCTGTTATTGGACTGAAAATAATTTTACCGAAATAGCACATCTAATACTATGTAAAAATGCAGCTCTAGGATAACGCAAAGTATTTCAATTAAATTCTGAACATAAACTAATGCGAAAAATTATATTATATTATATTATATTATATTATATTATATTATATTATATTATATATATTATTTAACTTAGTTAAATTTACTTTGGCTATTTGGGGAATCGTTTGACTGTTTTCAACTGTGGTAGATCTTCTTTCTGATTATTGCCTATATTACCAGGAATATAATCACTGCACAACAACTAGACTATGTACTGTGTACAGTCATTACACTGTGTTCTTTATGCAGCTGTATCAGTATCTATTAAGAGTTTACATTCAGATACAGGACTGTTCTAGTACTGACATCATAATACAGGTGAAATAACAGAAGCTGATTGCTAGATTGTTTTCGGAGTCCTTATCCTCATAATACGGAAACAAAATAATTTTTAAATCATAAATGCACACATGAAACAAAGATTGGGGTTTGAGTTAAAAATAATACAGTTAGTGTCAAATCCTCATGCTTTCTCCCAGTGTGGGTGTAAATTTTATTTAAATTACTGTTTTGTTGTAATTTTAAGCCACAAGGTGGCAGCAATTATATAATCTCTTCATCTAAGATTGTACAACTCCCACTACTTTTACTCTTAAAGCATCTCTTGTGCTTACAGGGCATATATGACAGAAAGAGATCCTATATTTTGACAAAATACAGTTCCAGATTACATTACTTGCTAAGTGTTTTGAATTGATGCATTTTATTTTCCATCTACAATTAATTATGTCTGCTGACTTCAAATGAATGTGCAGTGAAGCAGTGTATCCATGACACAAGTTGTTTGTTCATCTTTGTGTAATAACATACCATTCCCCACGCTGGGAAATGAAAGAATAACTGGATGCATAAGTCTGTCATTCCTGGAACATCATCATATAGTGAAAAGATGCAACGCTTACCGATAGCTGTTGAAAAGATCCATGCAGGTGCCGTTGTTTTTACAAGGCTCTGAATTACATTCATTTGATTCATATTCACAAAATGTTCCTTCCCATCCAGGCAAGCAAACACATCGGTATCTCTGTAATGTATTAAGTAAAACAAATAATCTGTTACTTTTCGTATTTTTAATACAACAGGTATTATTACTGATTGTTGTGCATTTTTTGTCTAACAGGTGCTTCACCATTTCAACACTTGAAAATTTTATAAATGTATCAATAGTTTGACGTACTAATATGATGAAAAAAGAGGCTATGAGGTAAGTATGCAACACTGATTATCTACCTTTTTGTATCATCAACTTGTATACCCCAAATCCTTTACTATCGCTTCCTCCCTCCTCTAAATTTTTCTAATAAAATATATTATCTCTTCTGTAAAACTACTTTGCTTAGATATTACACTGTCATGCCTAAAATACAGGTATTTACAATCATTTGAGTTGTACTGTGCAGCATGCAGTCCAAACAGAACTCAATATAAAGTAACTTATTATGGAAATTCTTCAGGATTATATAGCTACCCACCTTGTTTAACACCTTTAATATGAAATTGTGCATCAGTATCTTAATTAAGCAGTACTAGACAACTCATGACATGAGAAGAGAAGCCCCAAAGCAATCAAGAGGGACTTCAGGGCACTGGGGAGATCGATTGAGGGATCGGGAGCACAGGTGGTGTTTTCCTCAGTCCCTTCAGTGGTGGGAAAGAACACTGAAAGGGAAAGGAAAACACAGCTGATTAACAAGTGGCTCAGGGGCTGGTGCCACCGGTCAAACTTTGGCTTTTTTGACCATGGGGAGGTTTACAAGGCACCGGGCCTGTTGGCGACAGATGGAGTTCATCTGTCCCAAAGGGGGAAAAGGATTC
>JASVER010000176.1:1290519-1318024 GCA_030449065.1 Oceanodroma leucorhoa
CCAGCAGGAGCAGGGAGGTGATCATGCCCCTGTACTCAGCACTGGTGAGGCCGCACCTCCAATACTGTGTTCAGTTTTGGGCCCCTCACTACAAGAAGGACATTGAGGTGCTGGAGCGTGTCCAGCGAAGGGCAACGAGGCTGGTGAAGGGTCTAGAGAACAGGTCTTATGAGGAGCGGCTGAGGGAGCTGGGGTTGTTTAGCCTAGAGAAGAGGAGGCTGAGGGGAGACCTTATCGCTCTCTACAACTATCTAAAAGGAGGCTGTAGAGAGATGGGTGCTGGTCTCTTCTCCCAAGTAACAAGCGATAGGACGAGAGGAAATGGCCTCAAGTTGCGCCAGGGAAAGTTTAGATTGGATATTAGGAAAAATTTCTTCACTGAAAGGGTAGTCAGGCATTGGAACAGGCTGCCCAGAGAGGTGGTGGAGTCACCATCCCTGGAGGTATTCAAAAAACATGTGGATGAGGTGCTTCAGGACATGGTTTAGTGGGCATTTGTACTGGGTTGATGGTTGGACTCGATGATCTTAGAGGTCTTTTCCAACCTTAATGATTCTATGATTCTATGATTCTATGAAATACTGTCTCTTATACAGAGTATTAGATAGAATACTGGGTGTATTAGGTAGTAATCCAGAGAGCACAAATAAAAGTCTTCTAGCTCTATGGTGATAGTATTAAATATACTAATGATCAGGTGTGGTGAGTGCAAAATTTCTGACTGACTAAACAGAATAAAACTTCAGCAGTGTGTATATCCACTTCAAAATGACATACATTATAGGACATTTTTCATCACAGTGCAAAGCTATTATACCAAATTGTAACCACACTCCAGTATTATCTCCAGCTTCAAAATTATCCGGTATCTGCATGCAATGGGGTGTTTGACATAGTCTCACAGAAGTGAAAAGCATAAAGTATCTTTTTCCGGCCTACGTTCTACAAAAAAAAAAAAAAAAAAAAGGAGAGAAAGGTGAACATCTGCTGAATTGATTATTAGTTAGAGAGGGGCAGCAATGCAAACACATCTATTCAGCAGAAGTTTTAATTGTTTCTTTTGTAACATGCTTGCTTCTAACAAGGCTTCTTTCTACCAAAACTTAGGAAACACTTTAACGGTAAGCATGACTGATGTGAATCATTTCTTTACCTGCTAAACATTGCAACAGACTTCAGGGCAGATTTTAAAGCCTATTAAAATCCATGTAAGTTGGAAGCCATTAACATACAGCAAAAAAAAATTTATTTTTTTTAAAAGCTGAGTGCATAAATAAACTGCCATAAGATGATGATCAAATGTGTAATGTGCAAGCATTGTGGCATCTACAGGTGTTTACAGCATGCAAATCATATTGCTGCATTTTAGCTGTTTTGTTACTGAATCTGCACTTTAGAAACAGAGAGAGACAATTGTGTTTCAAAGAGATATGGACTGAACTTTTTACATTCATGCCTAAGAGAAATTATTTAATTTCCTAATACAAATTAAAAATATAGTAAGTTAAGTGTCATAACTCTGAAGGAAATGCGTATTGGGCAATTGTCCCAGGCCCTTCTGTGATGATACTCTTACCACCTCCTGCCAAATTAAAAGCTTAGAGTATTTTATTGGAACAAAGATAACAAAATAAAAAAGAAAGGAAGTTAGTGGTTTAAAGTCAAGCTCAGTATGATTGTCCTGAGGTGTCATAGAGTGTGCAACAGCTGTACTGTTTCCAGTACTTAAGTTATTTACATGTATATTCTGCTATAGCTGGTCAAATCAATTTCTGTGCCAACCAATTTGTACATAGCATATTTGTGATTCATACTTTTCCCATTTCTTTTGTGCTAACACAGATGCCATGCTTGCTTGGGACACACTCATTATTTCTGTAACATGGATTTTCTGAACCCACTGAGATATATTTTAAAACCCAGAAAATAAAATTGAAGAGTATCTTTATGAGTTAAGATAGGGCATTTTGACAAATACTAAATGTCAGTACCTTAGTTACAGAGCAAACTAAGACAACAGAAAAATAATTGCGTGAAAGCAGGTTAGACACTCAAGATGACCTCAGTATATACTGATGAGTTTACATATTCCAGTCAAAAAAAGAAAGTAACATTTTGTCCTCTGTGTTCTACATAGGAAAGGCTATTCCATGCAACTAAATACAACTTGCAACCTGTGGATTCCATCTGTTAAAAAAGAAAAAAAAAAAGCTTAATTGATAGTTTATTATTACTGCTCTGTACTCCCTAACTCAGGCTCAAGAACTGCAAAATATTCTCCATGAAGAGAGAAGAAAATTGGCAGCATGAGTCCAAGAAGTGGGAAATAGTTGAAGTGACAGTAAATCAAAGGTTAATATAGGAGACAAAAAGATTTTGTTAAAATATTTTGTATTTTTTAAATAAAATACTGAGAGACAAGCTTGGTAAGAGAAAATAATTTTCTAGGAATTGTGCCAAAGAAAGAAAAAAGAAAATACATTGAGACAAATTACATTACTAGCATTACTAAAAACATTACTAATGTTTTCTATTACATCACAGCCACACCCAAATTAGTTATTAAATATTTTAATGAACTGGAAAGTTTTTCAGAGATTTCCTCAATTCTTTGCATACTTATCAGTGCCATGAAAACAAGTGTGAGAATAGAAAAAAAAGATGCTACAAACACAAAAGGAAAAAATGGAGACTACTAAACCACACCCACAAGTAACTATTAGACACCTCTTAAAAACTGTTCTATTTTCAGGTTAGGTTTTCACATAAACCAGGAATGTGAGATAACGACTTACTTCCAAAAAACTCTTCCAGAAATGGATTACAAAATCAGAAGTGAAAGGAGGCTGCCAACAGTTTTGTTTAGAAAGCAGCAGTATTTCTTCTGGTCTCACTGAAAACATCTATCAATCAGCTACTGAAATTCTATGCTTTGCAGATTTCTCATTACATGAGGATTGTTACATCAAGCACAAAACATTACTCACATATAGGTATATCATGCACAGGTACAGGATACGTAAACTAAAAAATCTTGTAATATTTCATCTCTGTGTAGATTTACAGTAACTGAAGGTACCATGTCGCAATAAATTACATGTAAGTGTAGATAGATAAAAAAAGGTATTGAGATATACAAGACTTTGCAGAGAAGGACCTGGGGGTCCTGGTGGACACCAAGTTGAATATGAGCCAGCAATGCGCCCCTGCAGCGAAGAAGTCTAACAGTATCCCGGGCTGCATTAGGAGCAGTGCTGCCAGCAGGTCGAGGGAAGTGATCCTTACCCTTTGCAGCACTGGAGAGGCCACACCTGGAGTGCTGTGTCCTGTTTTGGGGTCCCCAGCACAAGAGAGAGATGGAGCTACTGGAGAGAGTCCAGCGAAGGGCCACTAACATTACGAAGAGACTGGCACATCTCCCATATGAGGAAAGGCCGAGAGAAGTGGGACTGTCAGTCAGGGCATAATATACACCGAACAACATAAAATGACAGGAAGCTGCGTAGTAGAAAGTATGCAGTGAATCAACCAAGAGACCGGAGGAGTAGGATTTGATACCTATTTATGTATTCAGTCCCCTTTATTTATTGTAGCACAGTATTTATAAGAAGAGTGGGTTTTACCAGCTATACACAGGGTCAAAACCTGTAATTTTTTTAATATCTCCTGCATACATATACAGAACCATATATGCACACTAGCATGTCTTTATCCAATTAACTGTCTGTGGTAAGAAAGTGTTATTTAAGAGCATTTGCATATTTTCCCAACACTGTAAATGAAGAATTAATCATTTCCTTAAGCCCCAGTCAATGTTACTTTACTGGAAAATGGCAGCTGAACATCTGGCAAATAGAAACTACAATGAAAAAGGTTCATCACACACAACAAGGATCTGAATTATGAACATGGTAAATCTTCAAGCCTGCACTTTGCACGTATAGGTTGAGCAGAATTTTTACCATACAGATATATACTCCAGGTACTTTTTCCATGTCTAGAGCAAAATTTGAATGGCAGTCATTTAATTTTTAAAGATACTATGGAGTTTGGGCATTTCTGGGGGGTGTTACAGTTTTTAATTTTTTGGTGAACAGAAAAGACAAAAAATACCTTGCCTGCAAACAGAAACACACAAATGGAAATGTAGAAATCTTCCTTTATTCTGTGTGTTCCAAGTACCTCTGCCAGACCATGTTTCTTGTGGTGCAATTCTTTTTCCATTAAGGCCAAACAGGATGAGCATATCATAAGACTACTTATCACTGGCACATAATGGGAGATGTACTCCAGCAAGAAACCCCACGTTTGCCTTTGAGAATTCCCCCCCCCCCGGCCCCGAAAAATTATGGTCTTTTTGCCTCTACAGAAAACTTTTCATCACAAAATTCTGTTCTGTTGGAAGCAGTGCTTTTTCCTACAGAAAACCTTCATGCAACTTAATTTTATTAGTGCTAACAGCAGGTCGCTTAACCTTGTGAAATAAATGTGAGCATAAAAATGTAAGCATCTGTGAAATCATATTTGCAATTGCTCTAAACCATATTGAGTTCCTAACATTATTTATGCAGTCTTTTTTGTTAATATAAGGGTCTTTCCCAAGTTGCTACTTTAAAGCTTCACTTTTAGGTTATTATTGATTTAACCATTTACATAACCATACATATTCACTAACAAAACTAATTATTCCCATTTTTTATTATGACATTGTTTTCATTATGCTAGTCTGTTTGCATTTGTATCCTAAATAAGCAAGCTTATTTAAAAAAATAATAATAATAAAAAAAAATCCAGGATATCTGTTCATCTTCAGTTGGTTTAACCCTCACTCTTTTACTAAAGAAGACCAAGCTAAAACAAGATCTACACCAAGTGAAGTCCCAGCAACTACACTTCCTTTGGTCATCCAGTAATGAATTATGTACCTGTTCTTCACAGTATATTGAAACAGTAAATGTATTAATAGTGTTGCTCCACAAATGAAAGAAAATTGACTTCTGAGGCATGAAGAAAATCTGCAATTGGCCCTGTTTTTCCTAGTCTGAAAGACATACGTGGCCTGCTCTAATATTCGTTAATAACTCTGTAATAGATAGAGTCACATTGCCTAACTCACAGCAAAGAAACACTTTTTGGGGGTAAAAGTGCCATGAGGTTTGCAATATGATTATTAATACTGATTTCTTTTATTTAAATTTTAAGCAAGGCTTACAGGAGAAACAAAGAACATTTTTAATTTGTTTCTCTCTCCAACCTTTTAAATAATGAATTAGTTAAATCAGCAAGAAGGAGCGTATTTAAAACAGCTAGTACAGGCAAAGTTTGATGAGCTGTAATGAGTTTTGCCTTATGTTGTAGTATTTCCATATCTGTGTATATTAAATGCATTTAATAAATACGTGCAAAAAGTACTTTTTAAATCTTATTTCAATAGCACACCAGTAGTAAAGACAAGTTTACATTTTCATTCAATGCAGGCTCCAGCTTAAAACACGGCTGGTATCTAGACATGCTGCGTATTTACAACTCTGACTGCACTGTACTGTAATTTCTGACCACAAGGAAAATGATCTCAAATGGGAATACTAGTTATTTACACTGCATGTCTTTATACACTATCATTTCATAAAATGGTAGCTTTGCTAATTAATTCATAATCATCGCTGCTTTTGATATTGATCATTTTAAAGTGACACATCTGTAAAAATACAATACTTTGCTAAAAAGTTTAGTGCTCTTAAGTCATGACTCATGCTAGCAACGGACTTCTCTTCAAAATATTTTAGATTTCATGTTCCCATTGCAAACAAATGCTAGCCTGTACCTTTAGAATTTAATCAATTATTTCCATCACTGCTTAGATATGACAGTTCTCACAGTCCAGCGGAAATTGTGTTGGGGTTAGTTTTCTCTGTGGAGATTCATCCGTAACACGCTGAGGCATACAAACACGCAACATAGCTTTTACTCATACTGACACAGGTTTTCCATTTGAGCAAGGCCAATATTAACCATTATGCAAGTATTAGATTTGCGGAAAAAGGAAAAATACTCAATAACAAATCCATGCCTCTGTGATCTTGCATTTTTCTAGTTATTTTAAAATGTTATTCTAGGAAACACTACAAGAAATATGAGCATTAGAAGACCAGAAGAAGTATTTAAGAACAATCATTAAAATAAACAACTGTGACAGTCAAAGTGTTTAAAAATTGTTGCTGCAAATTGGGAAAGATTCTTCTTCGGAAAGTTGAAGGATTTATGGGGAAAAAAAAAGTTTTTATCTGAATATTTTTTTACTGTTTTTGGAAATGTAATTATAAGTATGGACCTAATCTAACTAGACTAGAAGTAATTTTATGACAACAAACCAAAGTCAGTTTGAGATCTCTTACATATTAATAATTGGTGATAGATTATTTTTGTCTGTATTTCTTGACCTCTGCCATTTATTCTATTTATACCCTTCCTTCCTTCCTCTCCTAGAGAGCTTACTAGGAAGTGTGTCAAAGAAATCACCTTCAACGTGACAGGTACTGAACAGCACAGGAAAACTAATGAAAAACAACAGGCTTAAGTTGTTTGTGCAAAATAAACCAAATAACTAGTCCAGCTAGTGACAGAGATTTGAGTATCAGCCTTTGATCAGTGTATCTGGTTTGACATTTAACTCAATTGTTCAATGAATAGTGAAAGGTCATAAACACATTCCTGTTAAGCAGAAGTACTGATGGGAACTTGACCCACCTAAAAGGTTGTCCAGAGCTTTCAGTTTGGCCCTAGGTCTCAGATAACAGGAGAGCTATGGGAATTAACTGTGGTATTCCAAAGGAATAGTCTAGGTACTGACAGACAGAAAAAACATTTTGCTTCTGAATTTCAAACCTGGGGTTGCTGCTGGTAGCTTTTTAAATAAAGTAAGAAAAAGCAGAACTACTGTTTTCCATAAAACAAAACTGTATCTGGTACCTTAACATAATAACGAATTCAAATTCAGATTTAAGCATACGACCATTATCACATCAGTACACTTTCAAATACCACAAAGTGCCATTTTTGCCAACCTCAGGCTCAAAAGTAGGAGGAAGTTAAAGAAACAGGCTGTTCTGAAAATACTTCAACACAAATATCCTTAGAAGCACCCAGACATTCACAGAATTATTTGATGTCAAGTTTCCTCTTTTGAACTTTCACTCATCCCTACTTTAAATGTATAGAGCATTTCAGTATTATAAATCACATTATAAATTAATGCGCTGCCTCTATCATATCTAATACAAAGAGATGAGTTTTTGAAAGTGCCAAACCTAGGCACTTGTGCCCTGCTCTAAGTACGGTTGGCATAAAAACAACCAGCTAGACAGCTAACAGACAAGGATCAAGGAAGAAAAGATGACTCTGTAATAAACCAATTTTATTCAATCTAGTCCGGTATTAATATGTATACTTGAAGACATTTTATTCAATCTAATCCAATATTACTATAGTCTAGAATAAGAGGGTTTCAAAATCATACACGAGCTGTAAAAGAAAGTGATGTCATTCTCCAAACTGAAAGATACAAGGATGAGCTCTAGTGATGGACATAAAATGGCATAAACCAAAGGAAACTGGTTTAATATAGCAACTAGGAGCCTACAAAGAACAAATTATGAGTATGGGAGAAGGCGGGGGCCCGGGGGGGGGAAGCATGACCTGACCTAACAACATAAAGACAAACATCAAGAAGCAAAACATTAGAAAAAAGACAAAATCCCAGACTTTTTCTGACAAAATGAGACCTGATCAACCTCAATTAACCATAACCTTCGTCATTAATATTAGATTCTTAAGACATTAAGTTTATCCCATTGCCTAGGAAACTAAAAGCACGCCGATTGGCTGGTTACATAGTCACTCTGCATTTCAGTACCTCACAGCAATCCAGAATAGCTGTTCGCTCTCACTGAAAGGATCTGCTTGCTTGTTTCCTTCTAAAGGACCGAGAAAATTTGCTTATCTGGTGTGGCAGCCTGGCACAAGGTGAGCACTGCTTAAACCTTGCTGACCCCAAGGCGACTGCCCTGTAACTAGCTACTAATGGCGGCACTTGCCAGCCTGCAGAGAATCTTCCAGAGGGACAGACGGGGAGCAGCGGCAGCGGCAGCCAATCGCCAGGCCCCGCGGGAACTTGAGCCAATCAGAACCGGGTATTCCCTCCCTGCTCCTACGACTGACAGGAGCTGTGGTCGCTGAGGGAGGGCGGCGGCAGAGACCCCGTGGGAGGCAGTCGGGGCGCTTCAGGGCTCTAATGGCGACGAGGAAGGGACCGGCTCGCATGGCTGGGCTACTGCCCTGACCCGCCCCACCTTATCCCGCGCCGCATCGCCTTCCTCCACCCCTAACGCCGCAGGGCAGGGACGTTGTGTCAGACTTTTAGCCTGACCCACCCAGCTTCTCTCCTGCCGCGGGCAGGGAGGTGTGTCACTCGTTAACGTTAAATACGTATCTGTGACTAAAAATGCTTTCATACCCGAGGGCAGTTAGTTCTCACACTGCTAGTTTGGTGTCAAACAGCATCGTTTGGCTCAAGGTGTGTAAATGATTAGTGCTCCTGTTATCAGCAGCTCAGGCTGGTGTCTGGTAGCAGCCCTCAACTGATGCGCAACAGTTACCTACAGGGTGTATTTTCAAATAAAATAGGTGGTGCTAGTGTTAGGCTATGAGCATGCAAATGAAGATTCAAAGCTCAGAGCATAAACCAGTAGGAGATCATATATCTGTACCAACACAGAGATAAACAAGGTGTGCATTGGAAGTCAGGTATTTGAAAGAGTGAGAATATGGATCCACATTCACGTAGGGCTGAATTTGCAACTCTTGGGGCTTGATTGTGCTGGTTTTCAGAGCTGTGTCATCATTCTCTGCTTTTTTAATTAGATCAACATGCACAGAAGTTTAAAATCTGGTGGAAACTTCCCCATGTATTTAGCTGATACAGTTAGATATGTATCATTGTAGTATCATGTATCATGCTACTTATGGCCACTGTGCACACCTTTATGGCACTGTGCACACCTTTATGAGAAAGTTCAGCATCTTTATTGCTGAGAGTTTTGTCATTCTGTGCCCAGTGCCGCAGCTCCTGGAAGGCCAGTGGGTGCCCGGAGGCCAGATGGGTCGGGTCCCCCAAAAGGGGAATTCCAGTGTTCCCGGATTCTGAGTCACTAAATGCAGTGCAATTTCCTAGAATTTATCCCAGGACAAAAAAATAACACAGTGATGCAGACATTTGTATTTGATACGTGTCCTCTGTATTGGAAACAAAACCTCGGTGCTCTTTTCACTGTTTCTTCACTCACAGTCTTGCATTACCAAAACTAAGAGTACATGGCTGTCTGATAATGTACACCTGAAGTTGGTTCATACACTAAGAACTTGGAATAGTCTTGTTTAGCAGAGTCACCTAGTGATAGCTGCATTCACAAGTAAAAAATTCATAGCAGTTTCTGATTGCAAGAGAATTTCTGTAACTAATACTTACGGTCTCAGAGTGGCTTGTTATAGGAATCAGTACTTCGTGGGAAAGGCACAAATTGTGTCCAACAGTCTAATTCACTTGTTAAGTAACACAAATTTATAAATAAGTCACCAAAAGTCAAAGACAAGTACTCTTTTGAAAACCAAATTATTTAATCGAAAAATCAATGAGAGTTTACTTTGAGGCTTCTTCTAAAAATCGTATGTCAATTAAAATATGAATAAAGAGGCTGTAGAACAGGACACCAAAGTTAATATTGAGATACATTTTAATTAGCTAAGGGTTGTCACCATTTTAAAGATACAGTTTACTAGAAGGGAGAGAGAGAGAGAAAAGGGAACTGTAAAATTGGAGACAGACTAGATAAACTGAGTGATAGTATCATGACAACCCCCACCATTTTTAGAAATTTTTCCAGTCTCAGGTTTTTCCTCTTTTCTTTTGAATGTGTTTGTCTTACTTTGCCTTGAAAATCAGAACATGATTTTAACAGCAGCAACAGCTTCAGCCTTTAATAACCTGTTTTTCTGTTTCCTGAAAAATGCAAATTAATTCTAGATTTATTAGCATATTAAAGGACTATTGAGAAGGGATTTCCATTATGAAACATTTATACAGATAGAGAAAAGGGAATAGAAGTGTTCTTACAATAAAATCCTAACTTAATACTTCACATTCAAATGTTAAGAACTGTCTTCCCCTCTTTCTCTGTTTTCCTAACACATAGTTAAAATGAATTTTAATAGTATTTAGGATGAAGTGATAAAACCATCAGTAATTTCTGCTGTAATTAGACTACAGTGTGAGCTTAGGGAAGTTATACTTTAAGAAATTATGACTTCGGATTTTATGGTTGTATCTATATTTGGTATGGTAGAGGTTAACAACTCTTTACTTGTTAGCTCATATTTCATATTTCAAAGAAAAGGCTTTTCTCTCTCTTTGATAGCAGCAAATTTAAATACTTTCATTCTAATCTTGTAAGGCTGTAAAAATATTTAATCTTAGCTATAACTTCTTCTGTCTCATTTCCACTCCCTGGGAGAGCTTGATATTATTAAGGGCAATCTTTTGTAATTTGCATGTTGTGGGCCTTCCTGGAGTTTGCCTCTTATTACTCGATTGAAGTTGTATTTCTGAATATTGAGGGTGCTTGCCTACAGGACTTCAGGAGGCTCCACACCTTTTAGTGGTATTGCAAGCACTGTACCCACTACTCATATTTATTAAATCTATTACAATTTATGATGCTGGTGTATGGTTAGGTCTTTTCTTCATTCTTGGGATTTCAGCAGCATATTGATGAGACAGGCAATCTCACCAACAAGCCACAAAAAGATTATTTGTGTCTGAAATTTGTCTACAAATGTGATAAATTACATTTATTCTTTTCCTATCATCTGTGTAATTGCAGTTGTGACATCATCAGGCCACTGACTTGCTCTTTCTTTTTCTTTATGCTCCCTCCTTCTCCCTCCACCACTAAAGATGCATCCTTTTCTTCTACTCAAGGAATCCTACTCAGGCCCTGGCAGGAACTGGAAAAAGGTATGGATTTGTGCAGACATTGCAGCTAATGGGTCGACAGCAAGGGTTACTATAAGCCAACAGCAAAAAAAAAGACTGAAGTGCAAAACTGGTAGGAATGTGAGGAGACAGTGGTGGACCCTAGAGGGATGTACTGACTTAGGGAGCTTTAAATGGGGGAAAGCAGTAGCAAAATAGGATAGGAAAGTTGGATAAGGAACTGAAGATTCAGAGCAATGAGAGCATAAAAGGACATAGCCTCTGACTAAGTAATCTTTATTAGCATTTGTAGATCTTTAGCAAATCTGATTTTGATCATCTTCTGTTAATGGGTCAAACTGTGAATTGAGGGATGCTGTGGAGAAATGGGATTTCTGCAAGTTGGAAGAAAAAGCCTGCAAGAGCACTGTGAGAACTCTGGACTTAGGAAATTGGCATAGTGTATTTCCCACCAGCCATCTCAGGCACCTAAATTTACGACCATGGTTTGTCAAGACACACATGCAAGATCCCTATTCTCCCGTTTTCACCTACAGTGTCATCTTGTTTTGTTCCTGAGGTACAGCAATGCTATGTGAAATAATGTTAAGATGCTAATATCTGGAAAATATAAACATGTATGCATATACAACAACTCCATTTGGTTAAACAAAGAGAAAACAGAAAATTAGTTCTCTCAGTGCAGTCTCAAGTAGAAGTTATCCAAAGAATATATTACCGTTAAATATTATTCTCAAAAATTACTTGTTTTTCAGGAATTACCCAAATTTTTCTGCTTCATCATTTCCAAAGCATAGTAACAAATGTCAGGGTCCTCCTTCTACAAAACTTTGGTATGCATTGCTTGCTGAAACTCTTTCCACTCATTTGTAACTATATAGGTTCAAAATAATGTTTTAAACCAGAGGAAGAATGGGGTGGAGAGGGCATTTTTGCATGTACAGCGTAGTTTTTCTTAAAATATTTTATTAAGGATACTGAGATACAACAGAGCAGGCACTTATCTGTCATCTAAAAAAATAAGATTTCAAATTCTTTTCACTTCATATTGTTGCAAAATCACCAGATTTGATTACAATGGAGAATTGAATAGAGGAGTTATGTTTGAATCTTGTAACCTTAGGAACCATATTACTATATTTGTTAAGTTTAGTGCTTTGCTAGCTGTAGTGTGCGTTCGGTGCTTCTCAGCTATTCACAAGGCCAGTTCCTGATGTTCCTGATAAGAACTAAGAACTTGGAAGATTGATGCTTTGTTAGCTATTGGTAAGATTGATGAGCTATTGTGGAAATCAACTGATGCCTTAAGAAATCAGTTGAAACGGACCCTTCGGTTCAGATAAGAGCCAAGGAGTAACTGAGTCTGCGCAAGAACAAAAGGTTACTAGCGGTGACGAAGAGGAACCACTAGCCTTCATCCCCACAACCCCCACGAAGACCACCACCAGGTGGCAATGCGCAAGTGCAAGTGGGAGGGGAACTCATTTTAATGCAAAGCGGGGACAGGTCATACGTATGCATAGGCGTGTTGTGTAACCTTATGTATATGCAACACTTTGCTGTATATATTTGTAGTGAATACTGCATTGGGTTGAACATGTTTGAGGAGGAGCTATCCCCCGTGTTCCCGGCGCCGAGAATAAAGAATGCCTGCCTTTTAACACTACATTGGTGTTACAAGGTTTATTCCCGATTTCAGTGGCAATATATCTTGCTAAATTCTATGTTTCAATATTTCACTTTGCTTATATGCCCAGAGGAAGGTAAACCTGTAAGTTCATGCAACAGCATATGATTTAATTTAACTTTTGATATTAAATCAATATTATACTGGGTGTAGTTGATTTTTTTTTTCTTTCTCTTTACTTAACAGTAAACTTCAGTATTTTCTTTTAAAAAGTGTAGTATCAGTGTACAAGCATGTCTTAAAAGGCCCAAAGCCCTTAGCCCTCTGGTTATAAAGTGAAAACTGAGTAAGTTGAGTCCTGTACTGGTTTCTTCTGTTACTGAGACAGAAGCTTAATATATTAAGGACCAATTATTTTATACTGCTGACCCAGACTTGAGGCTGAGCTCTCTAAAAAGGGAAGCGTACATTTGGGACACTGTAGAAGGCAAGTGTAAGAATTTTTTCTCGGATTTCACTTGCCATCAAAGTGGATTCAGTTTACACCAGCATGGAAAGGGTGTAACTTACTTTCCCATTAGTAACAACTCACACACCAGCATAGGCCTAAAGAAGGTAGGGACAGGCTGTTGTAGTCATAAGATGACTACTACGTTTGCAAAATTTTATACCAAGAGCTAAAGGTAAGGAATTAGAGGAGTGGAAATTCAAGACTGAAACTTAGTGGGAAAAAATTAGACCAGCTTCTTTGAATCAGGTGTTTCAAAAAGTAAGTGGAAAGTTGCAGAATTGTTTAAGATACAAATGTAAATAAGTTATTTTTCTCCAAGCAGATGACTGTTTCTGAAAAGTGTATAAAGAGCTAGAAAATATCACTGCTTAAAAATGCTGAACATTGAAACTTATTTTAAAAATAAAAATTGTTTCAAGAATTGCTCCTGCTCTTATTTTCATTTACATAATGTGCATTTAATCTTCTGAAAGATAATACAGCAGAAGAAAACAAAGCAGAGTTGTGTACATTCTGTACATTGAGAAATCATGAGATAATGAAGTGCACCAGAGCATCTTGCTGTTTTGGTATTTCAGTAAACATGCATACTGTGAACAAGAATAAAGAGTATTTCTTTACTGATATGTATGGGAAAAGCCAGCATAGGCACTAGTCTGGATTAGTTGCCACCATTGTACTCAATAATAGATGAGGAAGGAGGTCTCAATTTTATAAAGCAAACAGGATGGTGGTTATTTAGAATATAAATCTTTAATTCATAATGAATAGTTTCTTCATTTAAAAATGAAGATGAGAAGCAGACTGGGATCTTTATCTAAAATTTAAAAAACCCTAAGTTTTTTAAATTAAAAAAATAAAATTGTTCAGAATGACCATTCTGTTAGTAAGCAATTACAGAATAATAAAAAGTAACTGTACACATACACAGAATCTTTGTAGGAGGCAATGACTTTGTGCTCGTGTTTAATTTTTTGCAGAAGCATATCAAGCTTCCTTCTGTATACTCCTCTCATGAAAAGCACAGATATATTTAGGAGAAGGAAGAAAGAAGCTCATTTGCCATCTAAGTGCTTAAAAAGCTAAATGGGAGCGACTTATGTTCACATTAACAACTTGTGACATTATACAGGACAGTGCAGAACTGAATTTTAAAGATTCTGTTAAGTAAGGATAAAGCAGTGCTATGCATTAGGGGTATGTGATCAAAACAAGAATCAAGTCTAGAAGTAGGGTCAAGAAGTGTGAAAATTGCCAGGGACAGGATGAAAGAGGAGATGGCTGTCGTTATTCCAAGCAAGAACAATGTGAGATAACAAAAAAGACCAAACTGGACTAATTGCTTCCTCTTCTTGTTCTTCCCTCAACACATGATTCAGTCAGAGAAAACCTGGGTTTCTAGTAGTAAAATGGTAAATAAAATTTGGTAACCCAAGGGCAGTGCAGACAAGGGTAGAGGAGATACAGCTGCTTGAGTTATCTCACAGGAGTAGGTTTCAGATTTTTGGAGGAGGGGAGAAACTCGTGATCTGTTTGCTAAATTCACCTCTGCATATATGTGTGTTTTTAATGCTATAGATAAGACAATCACATAATGACTTAGTATGGTAAGACTTTCTTTGCTGTTTTAATACAGTGATCCTAGAGGGAGAGAGTATCTCTAAGCATTCAAATGTAACAATTACTAGTTACTATATTACAAAAATTCTTGTAGCTTCAATCTCACTGATAATTACAGTTAATTTTTTTAACATCTTCCTAAAAGAAGCAGCTTCCTCTTTTTCCTCCATCCTTCTATTGGCTTTGAAATTTTAAACAAAAGCAATGCAATGGGACAAAGATGTTTTTTTTTTTTTTCACATCATTGCCCAACTAGTGACTTTGAACTAGTCTGAAGTAACAGCTATGTCTATGCTGGTGGGTTAAACAGTGCCAGGGCATGGACAGTGTCCCAGCACTGGAACTTGATAATTTCCACCATTAAATCATAAGAATGATCTGGTCCCTAGAATGCTTCCTGCCTGGGACAACTAGTGTGCTTTCAGACACTTCGGAAGCACAGTCCAGGAGTAACTGTGGCCAGGGGACATTCCCAATATACAATTTCTCAGTTATAACCATGTAAGTATTGCTGTGACTTTTATATTTCTGAGGAATGATATTTTCGCAGAAGTTAAGCCTGCGGTGCATTTTTCTCTCACAGGTTAGAGACAGAAAGATATAACAAAGATACTCTGATATACCCTTGCTAAATAAAACTTGACTATGTTTGATTTGTGTTCTGCTTATTGGCCAGTTTAGAAACAGAAGGAAATTTTGGCTTTGAAAATCTAGTGTATATCGTAAGGAAGAGAAAAAAATCATATATCTGACAGTAACAGCGAAATAATGGGCGCGATTCAAAAAAATAAGAGAAGATGTAGACAGCTGTTGTAAGGAGGAGATATATTCAGTAAAGACAGGAGGAAAGCCTAAAACTTTGTAGAAGTCTGGGTTTTCTTAGGTTAGCATACATGTGATTCACTACACTTGAATTAGATCAAAACTAGTAGTATATCAAACTTAACTCTTGTATATTAATTACCCAGTTTTAAAATACATTTCTGATTCTTTTTTTCCTTATATGCATTTTTTTTTTTTTTTTTTTTTTTTTTTTTTTTTTTTTTTTGTCTAAACCCACATTACTTTTCTGCATATGCCACTTGTATCATGCAGAGCAGCTGGGAATGGAGACTCCAGAAATTTTTACTGAACTGGTGGTTGTCTTAGTTCACTTCTTGATTCGTTCTTCATAATGCTGAAAGCTTTGGTTACTCTTACAATTTTTCCCCAGTCTTTTCTGCCAAAGGGATGTTTTTTATTGCTAAAAGATCACACTAAAAATCTTGTTTCTTTCACACAGTTCCTTTCCTTCCCCTTGGGCAGCTACAAGTCAGTATTCCATAGAACAAACTCACAAGAATTTTTAGCTCTCTTAATGAAATGCATACAGATACTAATAGAAATAGTGTGGATTTTTTAATGTACAAAGATTTAGTGGAGAAAACCTGACAGTCTGGAAGGTAGGAATTGTAAATCATTTGGGAATACAGCCAAAACCAACAGAAGTAATATAAAGCTGGGAACTTGGAATCTACAGGTGTACATATTGAAGGCTGAGGAGAAAGAGGAACTGAGTTTCTACAGAGTCATATAATACTGTGAGAAGGTGTATTTAGCCTACTGTTTGTAATTACTCTTATTAATCAAACTGACATATTTAAAGCATATAAAAAACAGCATCTCAATTATTGTTCATTCCTCAAGCATGAAACAACTATTAAAACATGACTAAAAAGCGTATGTCCACAGACAGAGAAGACTGGGAATGTTGCCTGGGTAATAAAATCACTTTAGTTTTGGGAAAATGAAAATGCCAGACTCTTTGATGTGCCTTTTGTGTCTTTCCCCTGTGTGCACACAGGCAGAATGTACATTATTGTTTGCTATAGCACGGGGACTTTTCCCTGCAGATGCTTTCCAGGCTTGGACTTCTTTAGTACTCATTTAGTGACAGTCATCCAGATGGATAGCTAACCAGCAAGTGGCAACAGAGTAAAACAAAAAGTGTACTGTGTTTTGCTATGCTGTACAAAATACATAGTTGTTTCTCCTAACAAAAGACAAAAGACAAAAAAAAAAAAAGAGTAATATTTGAAACTGTCATTTTGTTACATTATATATATATTTTAGGACTAAGCTATTTTAAGATTAACATTTCTCAGCTGATTTTAAAAGTACTGCATATATTCTATTAGCGTCTTCAAACATGAAAATCAGAAATCGTCTTCTAACATGGATCTTACATGAGAAATTGCTAACAGTTTTGCAGACCCTAAAATTGTTCTACAAAGGCCATAAAGTGCTTGTTTCAAAGGACATTTCAGACATAACATAGCAAGAACATGAGACAAGGGAAGTATATAGTATCGGTAGGTATCAGAGTTATTCATTTTAGGAATGTCTCACACAGTTGTGCTTTATTTAAGGTAGAGTAGTATATGTACTCATAAAAGAAGCCAGACCAGTTGAAAACTTTTGCAATCCTCCATCAACAGTCTTTTTTTTTTTCTTCATTATTTCTATATCTTGGTGATTGCTGGAATAGCAAGGTTTTGAACACTACTCAGCACCCGATGCATTGAGAAACGGATGTATTAAGAAACAAAATATCTTTGTCCATACTACTCAGAATCAAGGAACTGGAAATACCTTTTTACTAGGCTTCTATTTCATATCACTAACTGAACTACATCAAGACACATGTGACACTGAGATATAAGTCAAGCTTGTCACACAGTGAAGCTACCTAAAGTATCTAGTCACTCACCTTTAAAAGAAAATGCACTTTCTTTGATATCTGCCAGTGCAGTGCTAACAACTAGCTGGTTCCTTTATGGTTCAATTCAGTTCAATAGTATACCCGCCAATAGGCAGATTGTCAGTAAGAACTGTCTAAATTTAGTCTCCTTGATGTGATGTCTTTCAGAGCTTGGGACAATCAGCAGAGTTTTTCTGAAGCGCGAATGCTGAGTTTCATTTATGTTTGCCACATGTGAACTGGTATGAGATGCACTGTTACGGACCAGTAAGAGTTAAATTATTTCAATCACTTGGCATATTTTGTTTGGCTCTGTTAAATGGACCACTGATTTTCTAGTGGGCACAAAACCAGACAAACATACGGAGAATATTTGTAGGCAATCAGTGCACTTACACATAATTTGAGTATCTCAGATGACTAATGAGGGACAGACTTAAAGCCAGAGATTTCCAAGCTGTTGTCCATACTGAGATCACAAACTGCTGTTTCAGAAGACTTGTCCTTTATGAATCTATTGGCCCAAGTAACTTAAAAACAACCATGCGTTCATGTTTCTGAGGGTCCATAAGGTTCAGATTCATTAGTGTTTTAGTTTAAATCAGGACTATGCTTTTGACATGAATTTCCCAATTGTCCTCACTTAACTGTGCTTTGCCTCACATCACAGTGGTCTCAGTGCACACAAACCAGATTACTTTTGAAAGAAACTGAACCAGAAGATGTGCTTCAAGAGCACACCTAGTGCTCTCCAACTAGTAATGAGTATTTAGTCCACAAGACTATGCTCACTGTGCTAGAACTAGTCCAAAATAGCAAGCCCCTGCCCCAAAACATGTATATTGTTTGCAGCCAGGCCTCAGTTCCCATTGTTTCACTCATTTTCTGTTGGTCTGTGTTGCTGGCTAATGTAGCAGCACCCTTAGTTCAGTGTGCTATAAAACATGAGTGAAAAAGACAGAATTTTTCCTTTCTTAGATACCATTTCTAAAGTCTGGACTCTGATTAACACTGTAGTTATATGGAAAGTCCTCTCCTTATGTGAGTCAATCCCACTACTACAGACTTTCAGTAAAGTACCTATATAACTAAATTTATGAAGGTCCATTTACACAATAATTTTTGTTTAAGTAAGAAAAGCATAGAAATGTGTTCTAAAGTCACCTGGGATGTGTCATTAATAAGTAAAAGTCTGATCCTATTCTGGCACAAGTCAATATTAAATGGTTTTTACTCTAAAATTGGACCAGAAGAACCTGAACTTCCTATCCTTGTATACTTATTTACACTCAAGTGAAGTGGTTGTTAAATTAATTACTGCTGCCTTGTCGTTTGTGGATATTTTAGTGTCACTTTCTGTCAGTATAATTTTCTCCACCCTAGTGATTTGTACAGGTGTGAAACACCTTTTGATCAATTCTTAATGTACAGTATTTCTGCAATGCAATTCTAGGGCTCTATTATTTGTTTTTTCTATACCTTTACATCATTCCCATATAAATTTATATCATGGTAGTGAGAGATATGTATTAAACTGTAAGTGCTTGGATCAGATACAGGAATGAAGCTTCTTTATTACAGAATCATAAACCAGTAGACGCTGGAAGGCACCTCTGGAGATTGTCTAATTCACCTCCCCTGCTCACAGGAGGGTCAACTGTAGCAGGCTGCTCAGGACCTTACCCAGTTGGGTTTTCTATATCTCCAAGGATGGACACTTCACAACCTGTTCCAGTGTTCAATCACCTTTACAGTAAAAAAGATTTTCCATACATTTAAATGGACTTTCTGGTATTTCAGTTTGTGCCCTTTGCCTCTTTGACTGGGCACCACTGTGTACTGAGAAGAGTCAGGCTCTGTCTTCTTTACTTGCTTATGTGCTGCATGTGTTACTTTTGACATATCATTTATGATTGTGAGGAAAACTGCAAATGTGGAAAGTTAGATGCATTTTTATAATTTTATGCCTCAGAATGAGGTAGGTGCTTCTCAGAAACATGGTATCCTCTTCTGCTGAGAGCTTCTAAGGACAAAATGGAAGAAATGGAACCAGGAATCAATTATTAGCTAGTTATATGCACATTCATTAGTGACCAGAACACAGCCACCCTGTTTTGGTTGCTGAAAAATGACCCAGGCCATTTGATCTTAAAGCGAGGGAACAAGCTCTGACATTGTCCAATTTACTATTTTAGAAGAAGTCAACAAGTCTACATTAAGATGGTGAAGTTTTTGTTTCAATTAATCTATTTTGCCTATAAATAGAAACATACTTCTATATAAATGAACCTGGAAAAGACTACTAGAATGAAATATGAGGGATATGATCTCTGACTGGAGAAGAATTAATCTGGGAGGAAACACAGTTTATTGAGACATTGAGGGAATTTCTGGCTGGTGTTGAAGCTGTACTGAAACAAACATAAGAAGGCATTTATGCAATATATCAACTCTTTACCTTAGCATAAACAGATTCAGGAATTATTTAAAATGTTGGTAAGGAACTCTCAAAAAGCTTTATTTTTTCTAACAGATCCAGGAGGTGATGCAGATGCCTATGACTAATTAATTTTAAAGTCTTGGTAGTATGCCTCAAAGAAGCAAATGCATATATAATTACTGGTTCAGAAAGCTTCTGGCTAACTCCATATTCTGACTGGGTGTATGTGCTAGTGTACCCCTGCATAGGACTGCAAATAGCCCTTACACTGGACTCTAAATGCCAGTCAAAAACAAGTATGAAGGCAAAACTTGAAGTGGTAAGGGAGAGTAATGAGGAAATAATAAGAGGCTATCACAATTATTTTGAAAGGAAATTTTGGTCAAGAGTTTTGATTTCAATCGAACCCAAATCTGATGTAATCTCCTATTTTCACAATTCCCTAATAGCCCTACAGAAATCAATTAACATGATTACTCACTGAATGAATATTATGTTTTCCTAATGCTGTCAGAGCCAGTTCTTTTGTAAAAGAATAAGCTATTAGAAATTAATCTTGAAAATATTTTTTTCTGGGCAATATCTCAGCATATTTCAGGTTTATACATTATCCAAATATAAGAGAGTATATACAACCAGAATATATCTTTAATATAGTTTGGTTTTAAAAGTTCTCTCCGAAAGAGGATAGATAAGATAGATACAGAAATAAGAACAACTGGGTCTTATGACAAGTTAACTCAGTACCAAATGTATGTATAAGACCTGCTAAATTGTCAGGGGTCTTCTTCAGTTCCCTCTTTTCCATTGTCATAAGAGAAATAGGCTAAGGGACAAATTATAATGAATAAGTAAATAAAAATACTGCAAGATATGGGCTATTTTAAAAATATTTAAAGGGACATCTTCTTAATTTTTTTGGAATTATATCTTCCAAAATATAAGATTTGCCTAGCAAGACTTGCTTATGGTCCCTATTAGTTAATTTTAAAAGGAATTCCATGTTTTTCTGTATTACATATTGAGATTTTTGCTTATATCATACTGCAGTGTAGCAGAAATAATATTTCAAGGCTTCCATCTAACTTTTCTGTTATTTGCCGTTGTTTACTGTCATGTGGCAGAAGTCCATATGCATTTATTGCCTTTCTTTTTCCACTCATTGCCGAGCTTGCTGTAGACTATAGAGTCATCACTGAATCTAATACATTAGAAAAATATTATTTAGGGAATCAAAGGAAATGTGTTGCAGTATTAGTCTTGAGATCCCATGGAATCTTTTTGTTCAGTGTAGCTGAGTGAAATAAATTCAGAGATGTAAGATAGAAGTAACTTTCTGCATTACTATGCAAGAAATCATCACTGCTGTTTTGAGAAAAACCTTTTAGCAGAAATGGATTTCATGAGGTAAATTTCAGACTCATGCAGTTTTTCAGCAATTGTGTGGCTTAACTCTAAGCATCATTTTGAAGATTTGAGGTTACATGCTGTGCATGTATGGAGTAAAACAATATCGCTAGACTGGCTGACATAATTTATTTTGTAGCAACATCGGTGGCAAAATACATGTATTGGCATATATCTGTATCTATATCTATATATCTCTTTCATAACATGTATCTCCTAAAATCTCCATGGCATACAATTTATGTAAATTTATGTAAATTGTATATATTTAAAAGCAAATAATACGTAATATAATGTAACCAGGCTGGATGAATTGTGCTGTATTTTCATGAAACTTCAAATGATTATAGCTACGTCTACACTGGTAATCAGCAACAGCAACAAATCTCTGAAAACTTGGCACTGGGGACCCAACATACACACTACCTGGGTTCTGAGGGTTCTACTTTAAAATAGTTTTTATCTAAACCCATGGACTGAAAATCAGTGATTGGAGCCCATTATATGCATGTGTGGAGAGCTTTTTCTGGTTTACTTTCATCCAAGTGAAATCCTGTTTGCATCATCCGAGTCTTCTCCACAGTGCAAATTATATGTAGTAGGTGGGTACAGCTGGGAGATTTGCTTCAGAAGTGTTTTTGTAATACAAACTGAAATGCTAATGTAAACATACCCTACAAGATACTTTAAAGGTTTTAGGCTTTTTTTCTTGTTCATTTTTACTCTTGACTTGCAAGATGGAAGCGAGTACAAATCATTTGTTTTAAAGAAAAATTCGTTTAGTAAGACTGTGGCACAGAAGGAAGAAGAAAAGAAAAAAGTGGACAGGACAAATGTTTGTCCACAGAGCAATTTGGTGCAAGAAAACTGAGTTGGTCTCAAATTAGCTAAGGCTGAATACACCACTTATGAATGAAATTCAGAACTGTGAGCAAGAACTTTTCCTATTGTGTTTGTTCGAAATTAGTGAGCTAAAGCAGAGACCTATTAAACAGTTTGCCCAGTGTTAAAAAAAGCCATTTCAGAAGTCTGTTAAGCTAATCTGAGCAGTTGTATTTCCAGAATCTCTCTTGTGAGCACACCTTTTCAGGAAAGGCGTTATCTCTAGCCTGAGACCTTTGAAATTTTATGTCTAATTAAAGCTATTTCTATACTTCAAATCTAAAGCAATTTTCTATGCTAAAAGGTGAGATACAGTTGTGTTACTTAGTAATTAGTGTGCATGGGAAAAGTATTACTTATAAGAAATATTCCAGAATATTTTATTTTGATGTGATAGAAAACCCTCTTCTTCATGTCCATAAATCAACATGCCAGGCACCTTGACATGTTTTTATCACAGTGTAGACTTCGTAACATTAAAATAATCAGTTAGCTGACTACATGTGAGACTAACCTCTCATAAAACCCATAAATTATCCCATGCCTTTACCTGTTCCCCCAATATGTCACAACTTTTACAGCCTGTGTGGTGCATGACCAACTTTGGATACTTTTCATCAGTTAAGGAGAACTCACGGAGCCTGAAACTCTGAGAAATAAATTTCCAGCTGGTGGCATAGCTTTTTGTAACAAAAGAAAGCCGGTGCTGAGTGGATAGTCTGAGTGAAACTATAGGAATATGTATCAATGAGAGAATCTAATCTACTTGGCTGTCAACACTGAACACCACGAGGTCTTTCTAGTTTATATGTATTAATTTAAGTCTGCACAGACAGACTGTGAAAATTCTTGATAACTGGATTCTACAAAGTATATTTCTTAATAAATAGGTTATTGCTTTCTCCACTGTTGAATCAGGTTAAATGTATAGGCATCTATTTTATTTTATTTTATTTTATTTTATTTTATTTTATTTCTTGAGAAAAAGATCTTATCTAATCTGGTAAAAACATCTATCACATGGTCTGGCAATACCCTTTTTATATAAGTGCTGTGCAATAAAACAGTATCTTGATCAAGGGGAAAGGCAGAGGCAGTCAACATAGCAAAGTTCATCACAGATTTTGACTGGGCACATGGCATATTATATAACAGAATTGGGTATGCAAAGAGAGGGAAGGTTTTCAGAATGGAGAAAAGGTAATCATTCAATATGATGGTTTAGAAATGTCAGTAAACAGTGGTACAGTGAAATCAGCATATGCCAACAGCATAGTAAGGAGTTAATAAAGTTAGATGAATCAACAGCACAATAATAGCTATAAATCAATGTTTATTAATTATTGTTGATAAATAATCCTTCAAATTATTTAATCTCAACATATGTGTTAACATGGTTTTTCTTGCTATGAAAGTCTGACCTCATTAATGAGATTAGAACAGTATAATGGAATTGAGAAAGGTCTTCTAGTGAGATTCCTTAGAATTTGTTTTTTTTTCTAAGAGCTTTTAAACAATGTAAAAAAAATCATTTATGAAGAAAAAGAATGGTAGCATCTTCCAGAAAGTATAGTTCTTCCAGGTGTGCTTTCCACACATATGCTACTCTAGGTATGTACTCGGCCATAAAAAGTCTCATGTCAGGTCTCACGTACAACACTATCTTTTAGTGCCCATTCTTGTGTGCCTTTACAACCACTTAGTGAAGGTGAAAGGATGCCAGAAGCTTGGCTTTTCACTCACAGTTTTTCAGTCAAAATCCCTGGAACAGAATTTTAAAATCTAGAGGAGGACAGATCAGAGAACTTGCAAGTAAGTAAAAAAAATGGGATAACCATTCTTTCTCTGGGCTATTTTCCATGCCAAGTGCCAAGTAGTTTTCGCAAGCCTGAAGGTAGTTCTAAATAGAGGTTAGCAGCTAGAGAGGCCTACTAAAATTAGCAAATGACCTGCTAATCTGTGGATGACAAACATAAGTAGATAAACAAAGTTATCAGTTGTACATATTGCATGTGAAATATTTCACATTTTATTATACAAACAGGAAGAAGAGGCTGTTCTTTATTCCTTCAGAACTTACTTTGTTACAGAAGAGACACCATAGTCTAATCTATAATTGACGAGTAGAAGTAACATGCAAACTTTCTCTAGAAATGCAAACAGTTGGGTACAAAACTATTTCATATTCTTTAAACAAAAGAGCAAACCTCTCCCACTACATGCCCTGCAGAAAGGGGTCTGGGGGTCCTCGTCGACCGCAGGTTCAATATGAGTCAGCAGTGCGCCCTGGCAGCCAAGAGGGCAAACCGCAGCCTGGGGTGCATCAAACACAGCATAACCAGCCGGTCAAAAGAGGGGATTATCCCGCTGTATTCAGCAGTGGTGCGGCCTCACCCTGAATACTGTGTGCAGTTCTGGGCCCCACAGTTTAAGAAGGATGTGAAGGTCCTTGAATGCGTCCAGAGGAGGGCAACAAAGCTGGTGAAAGGGCTGGAAGGCATGTCCTATGAGGAGCGGCTAAGGACTTTGGATTTGTCTAGTTTGGAGAAAAGAAGGCTGAGGGGTGACCTCATTGCTCTCTACAGCTTCCTGAGGAGGGGAAGTGGAGAGGGAGGTGCTGAGCTCTTCTCCCTGGTATCCAGTGATAGGACGCGTGGGAATGGTTCAAAGCTGTGCCAGGGGAGGTTTAGACTGGACATAAGGAAGCATTTATTTACCGAGAGGGTGGTCAAACAGTGGAACAGGCTTTCCAGAGAGGTGGTCCATGACCCGTGCCTGTCAGTGTTTAAGAGGCATTTGGACAATGCCCTTAACAACATAGTTTTAACTTTTGGTGAGCCCTGAATTGGTCAGGCAGTTGGACTAGATGATCATTGTAGGTACCTTCTAACTGAAATAGTCCTATTCTATTCTATTCTATTCTATTCTATTCTATTCTATTCTATTCTATTCTACATGGAGAAAATGGTTTTGTTTCCCCCAGGTAGAATTTCTTTTCAGAGTGAAAATACTGTAAGACTTGCAAGGCTGTGCGAAGTGAAACGGAGGTAGCATAAAAGGATCTTTGACTGCAACTTCAAGGGGAATTAGTCTCTATGTCATAACTGTCCAATGTAGCAACACAAAGGCTTGGGTGTTCTCAGGGTCTGAGAAATAATATTGGTTCTTGTTTCCTATGGAAACCTTCTGAAGTAAATGGGAGCATTCCTAGAATCAGGCATTTGCAAATATGACAGTCCAGCCCTATGCTTATAAATATATTTTCCCTCAAATATACACTCCAAAGTAAATATTTTTGTACAACTTAAAGGACATTTAAGAAGAACATTTTGTTTCTATTTTTATTCTATTCTACTATTCATAGAATCATAGAATAGTTTGGGTTGGAAGGGACCTTTAAAGATCATCTAGTCTAACCCCCCTGCTGTAAGCAGGGACATCTTCAACTAGATCAGGTTGCTCAGAGCCCCGTCCAGCCTGACCTTGAATGTTTCCAGGGATGGGGCATCTACCACCTCTCTGGGCAACCTGTACCAGTGTTCAGTGTGTGCTATTGAAACACTAGCGTCTGTCTCATTTCATTCACTCTGCAAACAGAGCTGCATTTACCTTGCCAATCTAAGCCAATCCTTTGGAACTGGAAAAATGTCTTGCTGTACAGTCATTTTGTGTTTTCCCTCTTACTACCACCTCAGTTCTTTGCTTTAGAATATAAAATTTTCAGTATAAATGTTTCTATCTTGAACCAATCTTGTACGCAAAATGGTCTATGTCTAAAGCCTCGATATGATTTTGAAAAACTCAACCAAAGACAACGATCAAAAGATCATCAGACAAGTAGCCTAAGGACACCAAGGTATTGAAAATCTAATAGGATTCTTAAGCTTCAGAAAGAAAATAGTCAGCTACTTTCAGGATACCCAAGTAGCAAACTCCCTGCTGACCACGATACAGTAATTGGCACAGCTGGTAGTATAGGATCAACGAATCATATTGTCAGGGAAGGATTATCAGAATAGTTGATTTTGTTTGGTATTTGATTATCAGTTTATTAGAACAGCACCCAGCAGTGCCTCTAAAATTAAGGGTCAGATGCTTCTCCCTTTATGAAGTTCTTGGAGAAGAGTTGATAATATAGGCAAATTTGCTTACAGTGGAAACTTGGTATCCTTGGGTAAGATCTCTTCTTTCATAAAAAGAGAAAATGGAGTCCATTTTTATAAATAGGCATTTTTTGTGGGAAACAGAAAAAGAGATAAGCAAACCTGGGGTCAGAGGTATTTTAGATCCTAGCTTTTTTTCTCCTTTAATACCAAACTTGTGAAGAAGATAACCTATGGATAATATTCTGGACAGGTTGGGGTTTTTTTTGCATAAAGAAGGTAAAAGATTTGCTTGGCAAGGGGTAATACACATCAAATGTCTGCCACTACACAAAAAGCTGACCCTGGAATTAGAATATACTTGGCTGGTGGAGCTCTGAAGTCAACAACAATCTCTCTGTCAGCTACAGTGGGAGCAGAGCAAGGTTGGGGTTGAGTGCTTTTCAGAAACTGTGGGAAATATATGTAGCATCTGCTCACATTTAAGAGTGAAAAACGTCTACTATATGGATGACAGAAAATAGCTTCCTTACCAAAACCTATCTATGTAATGATTTGGATTTATTTTATTTAAAAATGTATTCTAAAAGTAAAATGCAGGAGTTGCAAAATCGTATACACTCAAATCTTAGGAAATGCCAGAATTAAGTTTTTTTTATGATTCATTAAATTTAGCCCCTCTCCACCTAAATACCATGTATGAGTCTTTACCTACATGGATTAAATAATCTTCCATCTCTTCATTCAGTGCATAAGAGAGCATAGGGAAACTGGTCTGCTCTAGAGGTGCAGTAAGGGGAAATATATTTGTTTCTGTTCACTTTTACTTAGAATAAAGAAGGAAACCAGAAACAAAGAGTTAGTTTTATGGTTTCACTTGAATGTTCTCCCAAAGATATTAAAATAAATCATACTTTAGCTGAAGTTGGTTTAGCCTAGCAAGTATCTTTTTGTAGGTAGAAATTAATTCCTCCTTGTCCTGGTTCCGGCTGGGACAGAGTTAACTCTCTTCCCTGTAGCTGGAGGGGGTGCTGTGTTTTGGGTTTGGTAATGAAAGGAATGTTGATGGCCCATTGATGCTTTGGTTGTTGCTGGGTGGTGCTTGCACCGACAGCCTCCCCTGCCCTT